>WNWK01007734.1:0-55000 GCA_009830355.1 Cherax destructor
GGTAATTCCATGATATATTAAAACTGAGTGATTTGTGATCACTTTCCCAAGCTCATCATTAACCTCAAGATTATTAACTAGCGTTTCCCTGCTGGCAAGAACCAAGTCTAGCAGGTTATTTCCTCTAGTTGGTTCTGTCACCAACTGTTTCAAAAAACAATCCTGAATCGTATCAAGAAAGTCACTTGACTCTAAATTTCCTGTCAAATTGCTCCAGTCAATTTGTCTAAAGTTGAAATCTCCCATTAGCACAACATTTTCATGTGTAGTTGCCTTACGAATTTCATCCCATAGAAGTTTACTGCAATAGAGGTGAACCTTCAGCCTCCTAAATTCCTCCTGGAGAAGCAGGAGCTCCCTCCTCAACACCCCAACCTCACACTTTAAAACACTGCAGCAGCTAGCCATAATTGCACCCCTTCACACTAATTCCCAAAGCAGCTCAGGACATGCGACCACTCGTGACCACTGACCACTGACCACTGAGTAACCCACTTCAGGAACCCCCCAAGCGTTACATACATCATAGTGGAAAAGACACATTCCTAAGTGGGTTATAAACAAAAATAATCATATGTAAAAACACCATATTTAAAACCTGCTAACCCTGGAATAAATAGCGACATAAGCAAGTTTGCCGATGACACCAAAATAGGCCGTCCAATTCATTCAAATGAGGACATTAGAGCACTCCAGGAAGATTTGAATAGACTGATGCAGTGGTCGGAGAAGTGGCAGATGCAGTTTAATATAGATAAATGCAAAGTTCTAAATATTGGACAGGACAATAACCATGCCACATATAAACTAAATAATGTAGATCTTAATACTACTGATTGCGAAAAGGATTTAGGAGTTCTGGTTAGCAGTAATCTAAAACCAAGACAGCAGTGCATAAGTGTTCGCAATAAAGCGAACAGAACCCTTGGCTTCATATCAAGAAGCATAAATAATAGGAGTCCTCAGGTTGTTCTTCAACTCTATATATCCTTGGTTAGGCCTCATCTAGATTATGCTGCACAGTTTTGGTCACCGTATTACAGAATGGATATAAATGCTCTGGAAAACGTACAAAGGAGGATGACTAAGTTGATTCCATGTATCAGAAATCTTCCCTATGAGGATAGACTGAGGGCCCTGAATCTGCACTCTCTAGAAAGACGTAGAATTAGGGAGGATATGATTGAGGTGTATAAATGGAAAACAGGAATAAATAAAGGTGATGTAAATACCGTGCTAAAAATATCTAGTATTGACACGACTCGCAGCAATGGCTTTAAGTTGGATAAATTCAGATTCAGGAAGGATATAGGAAAGTATTGGTTTGGTAATAGAGTTGTCGATGAGTGGAACAAACTCCCGAGTACAGTTATAGAGGCTAAAACGTTGTGTAGTTTTAAAAATAGGCTAGATAATTATATGAGTGGGTGCGGGTGGGTGTGAGTTGGACCTGACTAGTTTGTGCTACTAGGTCAGATGCCGTGCTCCTTCCTAAAGTGGATGTAACCTGACCTGGCTGGGTCGGGGCATTGGGTTAAGCCGGTGGGAGACTTGGACCTGCCTCGCATGGGCCAGTAGGCCTGCTGCAGTGTTCCTTCTTTCTTATGTTCTTATGTTCTTATAACAACACATCACCAAATCCAGTAGGTTATGAGAAAAAAACCCTACGGTTACCCTGACACCTACGCTCCACAGGGGATCCCCCTCCCCATCTCCCGTCATACCACACATACCTCGCATTCCTCCGTCATGTGTCATAAGCCCACAGAGACCACCCTTACCCACCCTCCCGTCCCCGTCAGTCATATGCCTTTCCCCACCATGTTGACCCCCCCCCTGTCGCCGGCCAGTCCTTTTAAGTCCCTGCCTCCCCCCCCTCATCGTTAGGTTCTGATAACCCATGGAAAAAGCCAAATCCCACTTCCGTCCATAAAAATCCCTATTCTACATTTTGCCCTGTAAAACATAGAGGCCAAGGCCTTGACTCTACACTCCCTCGACACCCCCCTCATTCCCCATGACACATACAAGTAGTCTGCCACCAAGTACAAGACCGCCCGTCTCACCTCCCCTCCCACCCCACCTACATCAAAGCCCAAAACCCGCAAGGTCGAAAGAACATGCGTACCACCCTGCGTACCACCTTCCCAAACCATTCACGCACTATGCCCAAAAAAGGACAAAAATATACCGCATGTTATGCCGTATCCTCCTCCCCGCACCTATCGCACAGCCCTCCCTCCCCTATCCCCATACGGAACAAAATCGCCTTCGATGCAACAATCCCCATTAGAAACCTATACACAAACTCACGTACCTGGGTTTTTGCAACAACTTCCTCAATCCTTTCCATATACCCTTCCAATCATACACTGGGTATATCGCTGCCCCCTGCAGCACCCCCCTCGCACCCCCTCTTTGCCCAGAAGACTCGCTGATATCCTCCTCGGCTCCTTAACCACCATAATGCGCCTCAACATTCCCTCACACTCCCTCAAATCATTCCCCTTCCACCACCTTCTGACATCTTCCATAACTAATCCAACCCTTCTTCCATGTACCCCACCCACCCTGAGGTATAGATGCTTATTGTAAACACTCTGCAAACGCCTTGCTAATGGGATAAGCCCTAAACCCCCTTGACATACCCTCGTCATTACCACTTCCTTACTTAACCACGCCCTCTCATAACCCCATATATAACGTAAGACCCTCCGTTGTATTTATTATTATTATTATAATCAAAAGAAGCGCTACCCTCCGTTGTAAGTCCTTTACATCCTCGAAAACAATGGGAAACACAAGCGCTATGTGCCACAGTTTACTAAAAACTAAGGAGTTTACTATCACCACCCTCTGTTGCAATGTGATGTCCCCAGGCTGCCAACAACCCATTCGCTTAATTGCCTCCCACGTCACCATTCCAGCATTAAATGGAGAGTTAGAGGTATCAGGAAGATGGAGGGAATATTTTGAGGAGTTATTAAATGTTTATGAAGACAGGGAAGCTGTGATTTCGTGTACAGGGCAAGGAGGAATAACATCTTGTACGAGTGAGGAAGAGCCAGTTGTGAGTGTGGGGAAAGTTCATGAGGCAGTGGGTAGAATGAAAGGGGGTAAGGCAGCTGGGATTGATGGGATAAAGATAGAAATGTTAAAAGCAGGTGGGGATATAGTTTTGGAGTGGTTGTTGCTATTATTTAATAAATGTATGGAAGAGGGTAAGGTACCTAGGGATTGGCAGAGAGTGTGTATTGTTCCTTTGTATAAAGGCAAAGGGGACAAAAGAGAGTGCAAAAATTATAGGGGAATAAGTCTGTTGACTGTACCTGGTAAAGTGTATGGTAGAGTTATTATTGAAAGAATTAAGAGTAAGACAGACAGCAGGATAGCAGATGAACAAGGGGGCTTTAGGAAAGGTAGGGGGTGTGTAGACCAAGTGTTTGCAGTAAAACATATAGGTGAACAGTATTTGGATAAGGGTAAAGAGGTTTTTGTGGCATTTATGGATTTGGAAAAGGCATATAATAGGGTGGATAGGGGGGCAATGTGGCAGATGTTGCAGGTGTATGGAATAGGAGGTAGGTTACTGAAAGCAGTGAAGAGTTTTTATGAGGATAGTGAGGCTCAAGTTAGAGTGTGTAGGAGGGAGGGGGACTATTTCCCAGTAAAAGTGGGCCTTAGACAAGGATGTGTGATGTCACCGTGGTTGTTCAATATATTTATAGATGGGGTTGTAAGAGAAGTGAATGTGAGGGTCATGGCAAGAGGTGTGGGGTTAAAAGATAAAGAATCAAATACAAAGTGGGAATTGTCACAGTTGCTTTTTGCTGATGACACTTTGATTTTGGGAGATTCTGAAGAGAAGTTGCAGAGGTTGGTGGATGAATTTGGTAGGGTGTGTAAAAGAAGAAAATTGAAAGTGAATATAGGAAAGAGTAAGGTGATGAGGATAACAAAAAGATTAGGTGACGAAAGATTGGATATCAGATTGGAGGGAGAGAGTATGGAGGAGGTGAATGTATTCAGATATTTGGGAGTAAACATGTCAGCAGATGGGTCTATGAAGGATGAGGTGAATCATAGAATTGATGAGGGGAAAAGGGTGAGTGGAGCACTTCGGAGTCTGTGGAGACAAAGAACTTTGTCCATGGAAGTAAAGAGGGGAATGTATGAGAGTATAGTTATACCAACATTCTTATATGGGTGTGAAGCATGGGTGATGAATGTTGCAATGAGGAGAAGGCTGGAGGCAGTGGAGATGTCATGTCTGAGGTCAATGTGTGGTGTGAATATAATGCAGAGAATTCGGAGTTTGGAAATTAGGAGGAGGTGCGGGATTACCAAAACTATTATCCAGAGAGCTGAGGAGGGGTTGTTGAGGTGGTTTGGACATGTAGAGAGAATGGAACGAGACAGAATGACTTCGAGAGTGTATAAATCTGTAGTGGAGGGAAGGCGGGGTAGGGATCGGCCTAGGAAAGGTTGGAGGGAGGGGGTAAAGGAGGTTTTGAGTACGAGGGGCTTGGACTTCCAGCAAGCATGTGTGAGCGTATTTGATAGGAGTGAATGGAGACAAATGGTTTTTAATACTTGACGTGCTGTTAGAGTGTGAGCAAAGTAACATTTATGAAGGGATTCAGGGAAACCGGCAGGCCGGACTTGAGTCCTGGAGATGGGAAGTACAGTGTCTGCACTCTGAAGGAGGGGTGTTAATGTTGCAGTTTTATAACTGTAGTGTAAATCACCCCTCTGGCAAGACAGTGATGGAGTGAATGATGATGAAAGTTTTTCTTTTTCTGGCCACCATGCCTTGGTGGGAATCAGCCGATCCAGAAAGAAATGTTTCTTTTCAATCCCATTGTCGATGCTTAAAGAAATTAGCATTGAACGATTAAAAACAACTGAAGGAATGGCTGAGGTTGGAATGTGTGAGTGGTCTATTCTCAAGGGTAGTAAGGCAGCTTGTATTTCTCGTTAACGGAGTGAGGATCGAGCCTGTGTTACAAAAAACGCTATATCTATAAATTATAGACATCTCCAGAAAATACTAGAAGGTTTGCCTCTAGCATTCAGTCTGTTTCTGGGTTTATGTAACAAGTAGTCAGTATTCTGGTCCAGTTATCCTTAAAAATTAACGAATGAGTCTGGACGTTCTTTAGGTTGGGTGCCTTGTCCAGCCATTCCTAGAGATTCTAGATCTGGTCTAGGATAACTAGATACAGGTGTATATACGGTACTAGTATAAAGCTGCGCCATACTGCCTGCTACACTCTGTGATACGGTGATCGACCAAGTGGAAAGTGTGGTGCCAGCACCCACTAGTGTGGGACCGAGTACTAGATGGAGTGATGAGGTGGACATGCAGGGTGTCACCTGTGAGACTCTGCCTGATGGCTCGGGTGCTGAACAGCCAGATGCTGAGGTTGCATCTGTGGAAGATGGGATTTTGAAAGGGGTTTTGCCATCTGTTTTGCAGGATGCTCTCAGTGATTTCCTTGACATGCCCGGGGAGGTGTCCCTATTAGGGCCTGGTGATAGGCATGAGGTGCCTGTAGAGAGCCCTGGGAAGGGAGGGCTTATGTTACAGGATGGGGAATCTCATCTGGTGGTGCAGGATGAGGTGGCTGTAGTCCACAGGCAGGATGATCAGCTGGATAATGGGGCAATGGACACTTGTGGTGATTCACGTAAAAGACCTGTGGGTACGTCCGATGAGGATGTGCTTACACCTGCGCAATGGGTTTGTACGAAGGCATGGATAGATGTGGCCCGCTGAGGACAGAGTGGGGTGTCTGCGAAAGACGGGCCTAAACGTATCAGGGGACAAAGGAGAAGGGGGGAGGGGCGCCGAAAATCAAGAGGTTTAGAGGAAAGCCCCCTATGTAGTTTTCAGAAGTTTTACCATAAATGTTAACAGCACTAGGGACGAGGTGAAAAGACGATGGCTGGAGGTGACTTTGCGACATTTCCAGGTAGACATTTGTTTCGTACAGGAACATAATTTTAGGTGTGCAAAGGATTTATGTTTGAATGGGTACCGAGTGTATGCAGGTAGTTCTGGGAAGATAAAAGGAGGAGCTGCGGTTGTAATGCGAGAGGTCAGTCCTTTTAAGTTATTAGTGTGTGAAGCGGGTGAGGAGGTTAGGGTAGTGAAGGTGGATGGGGTGTGGGGAGACGTGCGCATGTGTTTTATTAGTGTATATATGCCGGCGGATCAAAGCAGGCGTATTAAGGAAAATTTTGTGAGGGACGTTCTGATGTACCATTTGAGAAGTTTGCCTGAGGTAACAGTTATAGGAGGCGACTGGAACTGTGTAATACGGGGTAAGGATGTAGAGCCTAGGGGAGCGGGGTGTGTCCTGGGAGTGTTGAGGGAGGTATTAGGAGCGGCGGGAGTGGTGGATGTAGTTAGGGGAGGTGGATGGTGTGTGGAGCACACGTTTGTGAGGCGGGGATATCAGGCACGCTTAGATAGGATTTATGTAACTAGGGAGATACGCATAGGTAGGGTGGAGGCGATTGACGTAGGGTATTCTGATCACAGGGGTGTTTTGGTGGAAAGCGGTTGGGATGGGATGATAAAGAGGTATGATAGCTATTGGAAATTGAATGTTAGTTTACTTCAGGGAGTAGGTGTGAAAGAGAGCTTTGCTGCATGGTGGCAGGAACACTGGGAGAGAGGGTGGAATGCGGGGGACGTACTGGGTTGGTGGGAAATGGTGGCGAAGCTGTGTATCAGGAGGCATTATAAGAATATAGGCAGGGAGGAGAATTGGGGAAAATTTGGGTTGCAGAGGTACTTGGATTGTTACAAACGGGGAGGAAATTCTAGGGTGGAGGAGATGGAGGTTCCGAAAGGTCGTCTGCGAGAATTGCAAAATGAAAGATTTAATGCGACAAGGGTGAGAGGAGGGTTAGAGGAGGTCTTGTGGGGCGACAGGCCCTCGGCCTCTGTGCTCCACCATTTTAGGAAGCGGCAAAGGGACATGAATATGATGATGTTGGAGGTGTGTCAGGATTTGGGATCGGGGGTACAGGGAGGGACAATTTCTGAGAACTACGGAAGGGATAAGTAATTATGTGGATCACTGGGTAATGAAGTATTTGCAGTAGTCAGGGGAAGGGGGGTGAGGGAATGGGCTGTAATAGTGAAGGGGATTAGGTGTATTGTTAGTAAGGAAGACAGGATGGGCATGGAGGGGAAGATTAGTGAGGAAGAGGTATAGGAGGCAGTGCAGGGTTTGAGCAAAGGTAAGGCCCCTCGATTCAATGGTCTACCTAATGATTTTTATGTGCAAAATTGGGAAACCTTACGGGATTGCTTAGTAAAGGTGTTCAATTGCATGAAGAATGGGAAGGTAATGGGACATATGCAGAACACGGGGGCTGTGGTATTGGTAAAGAAAAAAGAGGAATGTAGGATGATGAAGGATTACAAATTTATTACTTTAATGTGTGCGGATTATAAGATCTTCGCAAAGTTGTTAGGTAATAGGCTTAAAAGGGTGTTGGGGACGGTCTTGCATGAGGGGCAATATGGGATTCCGGGTAGAAGCATGGGCATAGGCCATGGTAAAATTAGGGATTTTATTGAGGGTAGGGTAGGGGGTGTGTTGGGTATTGATTGGAGTGCGGCTTACGATAGCGTGGAAAGGGGCATGTTGTATGATGTCATGTGATGACAGGGTTTTGGGGACGAACTAGTAGGCTGGGTAGAGACTCTGTATGGGGAAGCTAGGGTTAGGGTGCAGGTAAATGGTAGGATGGGAAAGGAGGTGCCTATGGATAAGGATTGAGACAGAGATGCCCCTTATCCCAAATCTTATTTGCATGCCTGCAAGATCCCTTTTATTGTTTGATTTTGGTAGGGGTGGCTGAGGGGAGGGGAGGAGATGCAGGGATTGTCGGATATGTGGATGATACCACGGTGCTCATGAGAAATGCAGAAGGGTTGGAGAATGTGGGGTGGATGGGGGAGGGGAGAGGGTGGGCTACGGTGGAGCAGGTGAAGATTTGTGGGGTGGTGTACCCGGCAGATTCGGTGGAGGCTCGGAAGATTAATAACTCTCCTATCCTATTTTTAACTGTCAAATCCATTTGTTCCCTAGGCTTCCTCAACATATTAATCTCACTCCAAAACTTTCTTATTTTCAACAAAATTTGTTGATAACATCTCACCCACTCTCTCATTTGCTCTCTTTTTACATTGCTTCACCACTCTCTTAACCTCTCTTTTTCTCTCCATATACTCTTCCCTCCTTGCATCACTTCTACTTTGTAAAAACCTCTCATATGCTAACTTTTTCTCCCTTACTACTTTCTTTACATCATCATTCCACCAATCGCTTTTCTTCCCTCCTGCACCCACTTTCCTGTAACCACAAACTTTTGCTGAAAACACTAACACTACATTTTTAAATCTACCCCATACATCTTCGACCCCATTGCCTACACTCTCACTAGCCCATCTATCCTCCAATAATTGTTTATATCTTACCCTCACTGCCTCCTCTTTTAGTTTATAAACCTTCACCTCTCTCTTACTTACTGCTTCTATTTTCCTTATATCCCATCTACCTTTTACTCCCACTGTAACTACAACTAAAAAGTGATCTGATATATCTGTGGCCCCTCTATAAACATGTACGTCCTGAAGTCTACTCAACAGTCTTTTATCTACAAATACGTAGTCCAACAAACTACTGTCATTACGCCCTACATCTTTTTCTTAAAATATGTATTACCTATAACTAAACCCATTTCTATACAAAGTTCAATCAAAGGGCTCCCATTATCATTTACACCTGGCACCCCAAACTTACCTACCACACCCTCTCTACATGTTTCTCCTACTTTAGCATTTAGGTCCCCTACCACAATTACTCTCTCACTTGGTTCAAAAGTTCCTATACATTCGCTTAACATCTCCCAAAATCTCTCTCTCCTCTACACTCCTCTCTTCTCCAGGTGCATACACGCTTATTATGACCCACTTTTCGCATCCAACCCTTATTTTAATCCACATACTCCTTGAATTTACACATTTATATTCCTTCTTCTCCTTCCATAACTGATCCTTCAACATTATTGCTACCCCTTCCTTAGCTCTAACTCTCTCAGATACTCCTGACTTAATCCCATTTATTTCTCCCCACTGAAACTCGCCTACCCCCTTCAGCTTTGTTTCGCTTAGGGCCAGGACATCCAACTTCTTTTCATTCATAACATCAGCAATCATCTCTTTCTTATCATCTGCACTACATCCATGCACATTCAAACAACCCAGTTTTATAAAGCTTTTCTTCTTCTCTTTTTTAGTAAATGTGTACAGGAGAAGGGGTTACTAGCCAATTGCTTCCGGCATTTTAGTCGCCTCAGACGACACGCATGGCTTACGGTGGAAAGATTCTTTTCCACTTCCCCATGGACAATAGAGAAAATAAAAAGAACAAGAGGTATTAAGAAAAAGAAGAAAAACCTAGATGTGTGTATGTATATATATATGCATGTGCATGCCTGTGTAGTGTGACCTAAAGTGTAAGTAGAAGTAGCTAGATATACCTGTTATTCAGCGTGTTTATGAGACAGAAAAAGACACCAGCAATCCTACCATCATGTAAAACAGTTTCAGGTTTCTGTTTCACAGTCACCTGGCAGGACGGTAGTACCTCCCTGGGTGGTTGCTGTCTACCAACCTCATATATATATATATATATATATATATATATATATATATATAGGTATATCTATATATATATATATATATATATATATATATATATATATATATATATATATATATATATGTCGTGCCGATTAGGTAAAACTTGCGATTTTGGCTTAAATAGCAACGCTCACCTTGCCATATAAGACAAGTGAAAATTTGTGTATGCAATAATTTCGCCAAAATCATTCTGAACATAACGAAAAAAATATATTTCATTGTGTTTGTTTATTATTAAATTAATGTTAACGTATCTAAAATATATTTAGTTGGGTTTGGCTAAATTTAATTGCGCTTGTTGTAATAAGGTTAGGTAGGTTTTCAAAGTTTCTCTTGGTACAAAATTATAAATTCTTACATTAACATAAATTAAAAAAATATATTTTTAAACGTATATGAGAAAATTTTAGAAAGGACTTAATTTTAGATGAGTTCTTGCTAATTGACCAGTTTTACCTAATCGGCACGACATATATATATATATATACACACACACAGTGGAACCCCGGTTTTCGTCCTTAATCCGTTCAAGAAGGTCGGTCGAAATCAGAAATGGACAAAAACCGAAGTAATATTTCCCAAAAGAAATAAAGTAAATCCAATTAATCCGTTTCAGACACCAAAAAGTATTAAAAAAATACATTTTATAGAGAATGACTATAGTTTTACATAGAGAAAATAATGAGAAATAAATATAAAGCACTAATGAAAAGAGTGATAAGACGCCAGATTACAAAGTTCATCGACCAGCTTAACCCGAACCAGCATGGTTTTAGAGCAGGACGATCATGCCTGTCACAGCTGCTGAACCATTATGACATAATTACGGAGGCATTGGAAGACGACCAAAACGCAGATGTGATTAACACAGATTTTGCAAAGGCATTTGACAAATGCGATCATGGAGTGCTAGTGCACAAAATGATGGCCATGGGCATTACGGGGAAGGTAGGAAGATGGATTTTCGGGTTCCTAACACACTGAACACAAAACTTAGTAGTAAACAGAGCAAGATCCAGCATCAGCGAGGTCAAAAGCTCAGTGCCCGAAGGCACTGTCCTGGCACCTCTGCTGTTTCTCATCCTCATAGCAGACATAGATAAAAAACACCCGTCACACTTTTGTATCATTTGCAGATAACACTAAAATAAGCATGAAAGTCACTACAGTAGAGGACACTGAAAAATTACAGGAAGACATAAGCAGGGTTTTCCAGTGGGCAGTGGAGAACAACATGACGTTCAATGGTGATGAGTTCCAGCTGCTTAGGTATGGAAAGAATGAAGAACTCAAAAGGAACACTATATACAAAACTCAAAAGGGTCACCAAATTGAACGAAAGGAACACGTAAAAGACCTGGGAATAATTATGTCAGCTGACCTTTCTTTTAAGGACCATAGCAAGACAAAAATCAAGACAGCCAGGAAGATGACGGGGTGGGTATTGAGAACTTTCAAAACCAGGGAAATAATGCAGATGGTGACACTCTTCAAATCGCTAGTGCTCCCTCATTTAGAATATTGCTCAGTGCTGACGGCCCCGTTCAAAGCAGGAGAAATATCAAAGCTGGAACAAATACAGAGATCGTTTACGGCTCACATTGAGGCAGAGAGAGAGATGCATGATAATATATACCTGGAAAGTACTCGAGGGCCTGGTCCCAAATCTGCACACTGCCATAACATACTGGAGTGAGAGATATGGAAGGAAGTGTAAAATAAACCCAGTGAGGAGCAGGGGTGCGGTGGGAACATCTAGGGTCCCAGACTATTCAACATCTTACCAGAAGATATCAGAAACACGGCTGGAACAGGTGTAGAAGCCTTCAAGAGGAAACTGGACAATCTTCACCAGGTGCCAGATCAACCAGTGTAGACAGCCTGTACTGTCTGCATTGACAGCCTCTGCTGTCTGCCAGCTGAGTTCATATTTCACGCTATGCTCGTGCTGCCACCTATGGGCATACCCACATCAATCTGCCCCACCATGTTTCTTTCTCACTTGGCATCCAGGCATCACTCAGTCAACAAGTACTACTCGTCTCTCTCCCCCTCGGGCATGGCCCCTCGGGGCCTGGTCACAAACACACAGCCTGTGTACCCCACACTTTATTCAAATGAAGTAAGCGTTATCATTCATTCCCGCTACCAAGAAGACACAAATAACAATCGATATAAATGGTGGACAGTGGCGGTCGCAGCAGACGTGTTTGCCCCGGGGAAGGAAGGAAGAGGAATGAAGTTGTCTTCACTTCATCAGCCTACACAAGAAGCATCCGTCTCTCAATGAGTTATCCTGATGTCGTGTCTGCAAATCTCAGCATCCAGACACAGGTACAAGCAGGATCCAGGCCGAAACTTGTCGCATTCTTGCATTCTCCAAGAATGGCGTCACTGACTTCACGCCACAGCGTCCCACGCTGTTTCTCAGTCACGTGCTCAGCCTTACCAGCATATCTTGCTGTTGTTATTCAGCTCAGCACAGCTATTTCAGCAATTCAGATGTGAGTTTGTGGTGATTTCAGCGTCCAGTGCGAGCATGTCTACCACGTGTATGGGTGAGGTGAGAGTAGGGAACGGCCGGATTCCTCGCCTACTCATCCATCGCTCGCCCTAGTGTACGCCACCACTGCCCACTCCCTCTCTGCTGTGAATTTCCTTGTGAATTCTTGCCAGAACTGTGTATCCGAGTGATCACCAAGCCATGTGGTGTGATCACAAAGCCATGTGGGTTACCAAGCCAGATGTCCCAAGCCACATGCTGTGGCCTGCTGCCGCATCAACCCATGATGTCATCATGCTGGTGACGTCACGGTGCTGCCCGACTCCGTGACGTCACCCTGGACGTCTGCCGATGTCACCCCATGACATCACCTCACGACGTCACGCCTGACATCACCACATGATGTCACGAGTGCTGTAGTTTTCAGGGAGCATTTTATTTTCAGTATTGTCGAGAAGTTTGAGAGAAGATATATGTCGTGTGTTAATTATTTCCTCTCAGTCAGTGTTCTCACATGTTCGTGTATTGCTTAGTGTCGATTTTTACACAGAAAAGCATCATTTGCTAGTAAGCCATGTTGTACCACATGTGCAGTATGTGTGCGCAGTTTCTCGTGTGTCCTATGTAGCACCTGTGTGTTACTTTGTCACCCGGTGTGACCCCGCGCCCCGCGCACTTGACAGCTGACATTTGTCAAGTCCAGGCATCAGTTACAAGTGTCGAGCCCATTGTATAGAAAGCTCTTTATTGTTTGCCGCTTGCAGATGCCTCTGCTGAATCGTACCTGCGACAATTCTCCCATCGAGACCCGTTCCACTTCACCTTCTGACCGTCAGACTGCAGTTATTGTAGACGACCAGTCTGGGGATGCTTAGACCTTTCCTCTGCTGTAACTTCAACTGCTGAGAGAATGTCACTCGTCAAGCCGCAGTTAAGCCTGTCGGCAGGCGACTGTCAGCCTCGTGTCAGAGCTTCAGTGAGCAGCCTGCACAAAGATGATGTCACTTTGACTGCTAGCCCACTCACTGCAGTATGGTGTATGCAGTTATGACCTCCAGATGTTTTGCCTAGTCGTCCCTGTCACGACTCACTTCACACTCACCAGCAGTGACAGCCCCAGCGACAGTACCAGTCAAGACATGTGCTCTTGAGTCACTTGCCTGAAGAAGTCCTGCCCAGTTGTGACTACTAATGACGCCTCACTCGAGGGCACCAGCAGGTTGTGCCCCAGGTTGAGTGAGCCCTGCAGCGACTACTATGATGTCTGCTTCACCATCCCAGAGGAGACCGTACCCTGTTATGTCACAGCTCAGCCGCAGGGATGTCTCCTGTGTTGCAGTATCTGTCCAGACGCAGGAAGGTGTGCAGTGATGCTCATCGACGCTCGCTGCCTTAGACCATGAAGCACACCTTTTTTTTCTTCCCTCTCTGGAGGAATTTTTTTTCCCATGTCCACATGTGTTTATGTATATGTTTTTTCTTTTGTGTTCTGTGCCCTGTTCTTGCGAGAGAGAGACCGAGTTTTTATTTATTGCCAGTCATGGTCAGGGTTGACCATGGGTGCGTGGCTGAGCGATGTAGACAGCCTGTACTGTCTGCATAGACAGCCTGTACTGTTTGCATAGACAGCCTGTACTGTCTGCATAGACAGCCTGTACTGTCTCCATAGACAGCCTGTACTGTCTGCATAGACAGCCTGTACTGTCTGCATAGACAGCCTGTACTGTCTGCATAGACAGCCTGTACTGTCTGCATAGACAGCCTATACTGTCTGCATAGACAGCCTGTACTGTCTGCATAGACAGCCTGTACTATCTGCATAGAAAGCCTGTACTGTCTGCATAGACAGCCTATACTGTCTGCATAGACAGCCTGTACTGTCTGCATAGAAAGCCTGTACTGTCTGCATAGACAGCCTGTACTGTCTGCATAGACAGCCTGTACTGTCTGCATAGAAAGCCTCTGCTGTCTGCATAGACAGCCTCTGCTGTCTGCCAGCTGAGTTCATATCTCACGCCATGCTCGTGCTGCCACCTATGGGCATACCCACGTCAGTCTGCCCCACCATGTTTCTTTCTCACTTGGCGTCCAGGCATCACTCAGTTAACAAGTACTACTCGTCTCTCTCTCCCTCGGGCATGGTCCCTTGGGGCCTGGTCACAAACACAGCCTGTGTACCCCACACTTTATTCAAATAAAGTAGCCTCCGAAGCCTTATCATTCATTCCTGCAACCAAGAAGACACAATCGATATACCAGGCTGTGATGGATATGTGGGGCAGTGGGCCTCCAGCAGCAACAGCTTGGTTGACCAGGCAAGCACCAGACGAGCCTGGCCCATGGCCGGGCTCTACAAAGGTATATCAAAGGTATATCCCTAGTGGAGGTAATTACGTAGACGTCAAAAACTGAAACATTAGGCATATTACCCAAGATCTTTCTCATCAATCTCACGTAGGTAGCACAGGCTGTCACCAGGCCGAAGGGCATAGTTCTATACTGGATCAGTCCTTGGTGCGTAGAAAAAGCGATGTACGGCTTAGAGGAAGGATCCAACATGACTTAGCGATACGCTTGCGCAATATCAATTTCTGTAAAGAAAGATGAATTATAAAATTTATGAAGATCTTTATCTATGATGGGCATAGGCTCAGCATCCCACCGAGTTATAGCATTAAGTCCTCTAAAATTAATCTCAAATCTATATGAATTGTCTTCATTTTTTAACCATGACTACTAGTGAGCAATATGCCGATACTGAAGGTTCACTTATATTTAACTTTAATAACAACCTGTCTACCCCTCAGTCAAATGCATCCCTAATATGAACTGGAAGTGGATATAGTTTCCGTTTTATAGGACTGTCTGTGGTTAGGTCAATCCTATGGACTACCGTCGAGGTGACACCTATTATTATTATAATAAAAAAAAGAAGCGCTAAACCACAGGGGTTATACAGCGCAGGTGACACCTAGAATATTGGTAAAGACATCAGAAAATTTACCCACACAGTAGTTCACTTTTCTTATGATCATCTGAAGACTCGTTGATATTTACGACCTTGGTAACAGAGGGTTCAAGAGTCACCATGTCATATAGTTCCATGTCATCTTACAAATTAGTTGTGTCAATCACGCATTCATTGCACTCTTCAGTTTCCGTATATTGTTAGTGTGGAAAAACTAAATCAAAATTATTAAGACAATTAACAGAATTTCTTCTGTAATATTTTTAGAGAATGTTTAAATGATAAAGCTTGGGCTTCCCCTTGACCTCTTCGAGGTAATCAACCTTCCCACAAGTCTTCAAAACTTTAAAAGGACATTTGCAAGCTAATAATTTGATTTTATTGGTAACAATACTAAAATTTCATCCCCTACTTTAAAACTTTTGACTTTTGGTATCAAAATAGGTTTTATATTGGTCCATGGATAAGCTTAAAGTTTTAGCAATTATGTCAGAGGTCTCCTAAAGTTTGGATCTTAGGTCAAGGAGAAACTGATAACAAGACTGAACCTCAGCATTTCCCTTCTTATTCAACAAGTCATGAACGATGGACAAAGGACCTCTGACCTGCCTACCATAGAGAAGTTCAAAAGGTGAAAACCCTAAAGAGTCACTGGAAACTTCCCTCATGCAAACAACGCACAGGGTAGATAACGATGCCACTCCTTAGGTTTCTTTAAAATGGACTTGAGAATGGAGTGCCGGCGCTCAATCCTCCCTTTACAACTGGCATGATACGGCGAGGTCAAGAGAGGTTTCACTGCCAAAAGTTGGTAAAATTGTTGCATCAGGTTATAGGTGAATTGTGTTCCGCGATCTGACAAAATCTCTCTGGGGAAGCCAACCCTAGAAGAGATGGACAGAAGGGTTTCAGCTACCTCTGCAGTAGTTACGGATTTCATGGATAAAGCTACGGGAAAACTCGAAGCATAATCTAGTAACGTTAGAATATATGTATGTCCTCCAGATGAAAGTGGCGATAAAGGACCTACGATGTCAATAGCTTCTCTCTCAAACGGTAACGTAAAGATCGGCATTTTGATCATAGGTACTCACCGGGAACCTCGGGAGGATGACAGTTGGTATACTTTACATGATGTACAGTTTGCAGTAATATCAGAAGACATTTTAGGCCAAAAATATGCTTCCTTTATTTTACTGAAGGTTTTACGATGTGAAAAATGTCCGACAACTGGCAGGTCATGGGCCATTTTAAGAACAAGTCTCTGCATTGGTTCGGAAGAACTAAAATGGAATAGTCTATCTCATCTGAATTGGATTTAAGCACAGATTTATACAAGATACTCTTAATATATTCAAATTTATATGAAAAGTCTCCTTTGGATAACTTGTTTCTTTATAGCAGAATTAATGAAATCCTGAAGTGAAGGGCAATTACGTTGTAAATTGACAAAGCCATCCTTGGACATTACCAGAGGCTTAAGTCTGGGAAAAGCAACGGATGAATGGTAGAAATCTGGCTTTGATCTGAGCCCTAATCAAGACATTTATAGTTTCGGAGGCGATATCATCACTTTCATCCAACATGTGAAGAGGTGATCCTGCTACCTTACTTTGGAGGGCAGCATAATCTGTTCCTACCTGAGAAATTGCAGTTTCCGGAACAGAACTGTCAAGGGGCTTTGCGAACTTGAGAAGAAGAGGAGTCCATTGGTGGTGACGAAAGGTCAACCTCAGAAGGAAGAACTGCACCTTTTACATTACCTATCAGTACAGATCAAGAGGTGATGGGGGCTGGTACGGCATCGGCCCAACATGTGAACCATTTAGATCTGATATAACAGCGGATGGTAGGGAATGTGTCCGTACGGCCCAAGTTGTCTGAAAGGATATTAGAGGCATGAGTAGTTTTAAGGTTCGGGGAACAGCTTGTTAAAAATTACGATGCACGTACATCTCGCGTCACGTAATATGGTCATGTAATATGGTCACGTAATATGGTTGATACATTAATTCCATTAACCGTTCCAAAGCAGAATGGTTCCTTGTCATTACAGTCCCTAAAACACCTACCAACTTTTTGTACTATTTTGAAAGGACAATCTGGACGTTTATGTCCTTTAACACCACAAATGACAAAGGGGAATAAACGATGTCTGTTTTCCATTAGAGGCTATATTTTCTTACTGTTAGGTGAACCCTTTCCCTTAGGGTTCGATCCCTTAAGGTATTTATAGGAATTGTGGGCCTCAGCATATATGTCAGCGGCCTCAGCAGCTTCCTCAGCTGGAATCAGATTACGTTCTCGGCCGAAAGTTAGAATCTGGTGAGAAAAAGCCGTCAGGAACTGGCCAACAACCATGAAATCTCTAAAATTCATAATTATGATCAATTCCGGAGCTCTCAGTCCAAAAATCGAACAGACGAAAGAGGGTAACCTGAAACTGCTGAAAACTTTGGCAAAGCTTTTTGTGGCATACCTGAAATACTTTCTATAAAATATCGGGATCTTCTGGTAGGCTCTAAGGATTACCTTCTTAAGTAAATTATAATCACAAATGATCTGTGATAAAGTGACGTATATATTTAATGCTGTACCAGAAAATAACATGTCTAACCTGATATAGTCCAGGTATCAAGGGCCACTCGCAGAGGGTAGTGGTATTTTCAAACCTAATAATGTATGACATAATATCTTCCCCCTCTGTGAAGAGTTAAATTAGGCGTAGGAACATTTGAACTGGCTGCTTGCTGTTCTTTTATTCCTTCTTTCAATTTGTTGCGTGAATGCTAATTTCTTATTTTCCAAATAAAGACGTTCTTTTTAACTCACGATCATTTTCTTTCTCTCTTAGATCATGCTCTCTAGCTCTCTCTTCATGATCAAGTCTGTCACGCTCCTCAATTCTCTCTCAATTCTCTTCTCTCTCTCTCTCTCTCTCTCTCTCTCTCTCATCATTGAATCTTAGCAGTAATAAAAGATTCAAGTTTTTTTCTGTTATTCCCAAATTAGTTCCGGTGGTCATCCACAAGTGATATTCCTCCATGCTTTCAAAATTAACTTAAACTACCAGGGAAAAATAAAACGGATATTAAAGAAAACGGAGGGTTCGATTCCGGCTCCGACCAAACAGTAAGTAGAATGGGGTCCCTTGACCATCCAATCTTCTCACTAACAAATTAAGAGTTTTCTACAACAGTTCCCTTGATATAATAAATAAGAGCTCAATGAAGTAACTTATCCTTGCTTCAAGCTCAAAAAAAAAGGTGGCAGTAATAACAAGTATATTTCTTGCCCTGACTTTACTTACAAAAATTGAGACTATAACAATCACCACATCTTTTAAATACCTGTGCTGTAGTCCTACCATAGAGAATGATTGCTCATTGGCTGGTTGTAACCGTCTGCTGACTCCGTGTGTACCAATGAGGCTTCGTTGTTGTTGTCGTTCCGACTGTGTTCGAATTCGTGGATCCTGGCAAGGTCGCCACTTGAGGGTTCTATAGCCATATCAGATCCTCAAAAAGTATTTAAGGCTGGTTCCTCCTTATCGAAATGAAGAGATAGAAAAATCAATAACATAAGTAAAATTAGTAAAGAATATTAAACACTTAAACATGAAATTAATCCTACTTGAAGCAAAGAAATGAAAATTTAAATACATAAATAGTTAGCGATTCAAAGCTAATATGTACACAATGACGTAGTGGAGAATAGTGCCGTGCCGATGTTCTGGGCACGTAGCTCTGAATCGTGGTTTGGAACGCCGAGCCGTAGTTGATAGGGAAGGGGGGTCACAGATGGACGTGACTTTACACAATGAGTAGACAGTGACCCCCAACACAAGTAGATGTTCTGACGAACAGAGGTACTGTGATCCTCTGACCACCACAACACTTGTGAAGCAGTGGAGTCGCCAGTAAAGAACCACCCTGAAACGCTGGTGGAGTTATAACTGGGAGAAGGCTGCTAGAATGGTGTGTAGCTGACTAGATGGTCGGCTATATGTGGAAGGGACACCAGTGTAGGTAGAGCTGCCCCCTTGACGCTCAGACCTTGTCAAGATCTATGCTGCTCTGCCTTATCTCGCCTGTGCTGGATGACCCGAGCCGACAATCAAGGCTAAAATAAAGATATACAAAATTACACCACTCTAGAAATCACTCACATGATAGGTGTACGGCCTTTAAAAGAAATGGTGAGGTTTAAATGATGCCGTTACACTATGCAAGATCAAATGACAGGAATAATTTGGAGCATAAAAACTTTAAACAAGAGTGAAGCTCTTATTGAAACCCAAACATATAATAACTTATACATGAGTGGAACGAATACTTACAGATTTGATGGGAGCCGCAAGTCAAGTGACTGACCACCGGTCGGAGACACACTAGTCACCTCCCACCTGGTGCAGAGGGTGGGGGGGGTATTTAGCAGGAACTATGCACCCACCCTAACTGAACAAGCATACTGCCCAACAAACTACCACCACCATTCATTCATACTTCCACCCTTACTATCTAAGGAACTTTTCCCCTCACATCCTGCCAGTAAAGGTGCCTAAAGCCAGTAATTCTTCGTAGCAAAGAAAATTCTCAGTTATGGCATGAATAAAGTATAATACCTGTGAGTCAGTAGCATCAAGTGATTCATCCAGAGCGATTGAATAATATATGTTCTCCTTTTGGATTATTGCGAGAAGTTGTTCTGTTACGTTGAGGGCTAATTCATGCTGCCGATCAGTTATGTTTCTTTTTGAAAAAGGCACTTCTATTAAAAGACGATAACAGACTGGCCACACATCTCACCCTTCATCACCAACTTGCCTCTGGCTGGGTGGTGGTGGTGGTCAGGCGGGAAACCTACTATCTAAAGTCGCGTTACGTTAATTAGGACAAAATCATCAGCCCTTAAAACAATATTTTAATCGGGGCGCTAAGGTGAGGACTACAGTAGTGTCATATTAATTGGGCCAGTGTTGAAATAAGACATTTGCTTGGAAAATTAATGTTTATTTGAAAAATACAAGGCAATGACATGCCAGATAATTGATTTAATAAGCAATACGACTACCCTTTGCTTTTATAAGCATTGCTACAAGCTTTGCCATAGTTGAATCATTCGCTGCCCAGCACTCACCGTGGCAAGTTGTCTGGTGCTGGCCATCTGGTGGTGCCTTGCAAAACCAGGATATTTCATCACAACATGGCGACAGCATACCGGCGAAGGGTAAACACTGTGTTGAACTGACAAAAGGGACGGTGTACCCTACGCATTTGCGACGGTGGTTTTGCCTACGATTCTGCGAGACATATATGGACTTGATAATGAGGACACATACGGGGTTGCACTTAATGGAAGTACCAGAATATTTGTCAAGCTGTCATCCACCGGCTTTTATGAGAGGTTGGTCGACAGTTTGAAGATGTTTGTACGCCGATCAACGCTACATTGGAAGTTAAACTCAAGGACGTACCGAAGCATTATATGTGGGTTAAAATTCGAAACTTACCTTTCGAAGCTGACTAACAAGATGTGAGAAATACGTTTAAGGAATACGGAGTTATCCACATTGCTTCGATGGGACGATGGGTGGAAGGAATCTACGAGGGTGTCCCAGAGGGATCCTTTAACCTCAAAATGACCCTAAGGCGGGCGATACTGTCGTACGTGGTTATGGAGGAATTTCGGACCCAGGTTTATGTGACCTATATGGTGGTAGAGGTGGGGGGCAGTGTGGTGAGGAAGAGTGATGAGGAGTTGGATATAGTCGATGAAATACCGGAGGTATTCAGGGGACTTCTGGACAGTCACACAGATGAAGAGGTAATGGAAGCTAGTGAAGCTGTGGAGAAATTAATGGAAAATGTGGGGGAGGTGTTGGGAGAGGATGCGGGGAAGAGTTATATGGAAACTCTGATCGTGCAGGTTACTGTGCACAAAGATACAGTGTGTGATATGAAGAGTGGTGATGTTCTCACGCTTGGCCAGAGGTCTGGCAAAAAGGCATGGTTGGAGTTGTCACCAAGAGGGGGAGAGGGAAAGGCGCTGATGGGGCAAAGTGTTTGCCGAACAATGGTAAAAAGATGGGAACAGTGAAATCTCAGATGCCTAAAGTGTGTAAGCCAAAGGGTAAGCCACCTCTATCCTATTCAAGTGTGTCACGTTTAACGTGAATAGCCTAAAAGCCGAAGTAAAGAGGAAATGGGTTAAGATGACATTGAAAAGATACATGGTGGATATTGGCTTCTTGCAGGAGCACAATTTCAGGTATGGTAGGGATTTGTTGTTGCAAGGATACAGACTGTATGTGAGTAGTAATTCGGGCGGCTTCAAGGGCGGGATAGCGGTAGTCGTGAGAGAGACCAGTCCTTTTCAATTACTATCTTGGGAAGAAGGAGTGGAGGGAAGGATTGTGAGGGATGATGGAGTGTGGGGGGGGGTGAGAGTCACTTTCATGGGAGTGTACATGCCGGCTGTTTGGAACAAAAAGATGAAAGACAAATTCGTGAGGGAGAAGTTAGTTTATTATATAGGGGGTTTGGCTGAGGTAACAATAGTAGATAGTAGGAGGTGATTGGAATTGTGTTATTAGGAAAAAGGATGTTGAGCCTCGTGAGGCAGGGTGAGTATTGGGTTTATTGAGGGAAGTGTTGGGAAGCATGGGGGTGAGGAATGTTGTGGGAGGGGTGGGGAGTGTGGATCATACATTTGTCAGAAGGGGATATGCTGCTCGATTGGACAGGGTTTATGTGTCAGGGGTCATATCAGTGGGGGAGATTAGATGTGTAGTTGTAGGATTTTCGGATCATCCCGGTGTGCTGGTGGATATGGAATGGGAGGGTATGGTGAAATGGCACCCAGGGTTTTGGAAACTTAACGTGAGTCTTTTGGGAGGAGAAGGGGAAAGGAACATTTTCACGGAATGGTGGGACAATATATGGATGAAAGGGAAGAGGGAACAGGATGTAGTAAAGTGGTGGAAACAATGTGCCAAAACGGGCATCAGGGATTTCTACAAAGCAAAGGGTAAAGAGGATCGGCAATGGAAATATGGGCTACAGAAGTATTTGGAGGGACAGCTAGAGCTATGTTATGAGGGAGGGAGCAGTACACAGGTGGGAGAAGATTATGGGAGTTACAAAATGAGAGATTTAATGCAATACGGTTAAGGGCGGGTATGGATGACGTCTTGTGGGGCGATAAACCGTCGAATACTGTTTTGAGGGCATTTAAAGCGAGGAGGACAGGTATGACGATTTTCAGGTTAGAAGTGGAGGAGGATGGACTAGGGTATGTGAGGGGGCAGAGGATGAAAACAACTGAAGCGATGGGTCTGTACTTAGCGAAGTGTTTTGAGAAGTATTTGGCAAGGGATGTTGGAGGGAGTAGGGAGAGGGAAATAATAGTGAAGGGTATACAACAAGTGTTGGGAGAGGAGGGTAGGGGTAGTATGGAAGGGGGCATAAGTGAAGAAGAAGTATGGATGGCAGTGAAAAGTATGAGTTTGAGGAAATCGCCGGGACTGGATGGTATACCGAATGATTTCTATATAGAGCATTGGAGTGTGATGAGAGAGTGCTTGGTACGTTTATTCAATTGTATGAAAGAGAATGGGGTTCTAGGTATAACACAGAAAACAGGGGTTGTAGTATTAGTCAAAAAGAGGGATGAGAGAGTGACTATTAGTGATTATAGGGGGTTTGTCCATGATGTGTACAGACTATAAGATATTTGCGAAAATATTAGGGAATAGGATGAACAGGGTGTTAGAAAGGGTGATTGAGGTAGGGCAATATGGAATACCTGGAAGGTGTATTTCATCGAGAGTAGCAGAGGAGGGGGAGTCTTAGCTTTACATTGGAAAGCAGCGTATGATAGTGTTAATAGGGAAACGTTGTGGATGATAATAGTTGAATGGGCGAAGCTTCTGTACAAGGATGCGTGCGTATGGGTACAAGTGAATGGTTTGGTGGGTAGGGAAGTGCGAATGGGGAAGGGTCTGTGGCAGGGATGTCCCTTGTCGCAGATACTTTTCGCATGTCTGCAGAACCCTCTATATAGTCTGATAAAGGTAGGGGTATGGGAGGGTCCTGAGGGTATGGGGTATGAGGGTGGGATTGTAGGATACATGGATGACACTACTGTTTTGATTAGTAGTGAGGATGGGTTGGGCTATGTGGGTAGGATTCTAGAAGTGTTCGGCGGGGCAACGGGGATGGTCATTAATATGGCAAAATCTAAGTTGTTGGAGGTGTGATCATGGGTGGGGGAGGCATGGGGATGAGGTGTGGTTGGCCTGTTATCGAGAGGGTCAAGATTTGTGGAGTGTTTTTTTATGAATGATGTCAGTGAGGTGCGCAGGGTGAATGCTGAAGTGATTGTAAGTGGTGCATAACGAAGGATGGGTGGGTGGAGGACGTGGGAGCTAACCCTTCAGCAGTGTGTTGTAGTGGTCAATACATTGATCTATAGCAAGTTATGGCATGTGGCTGTTGTTTTCCTGGTTTTGAGTGATGATGTGATTGAGTTGGAGAGGAAGGTTCTTAGGTTTGTGTGGGGTTTTGGGAAACATTTGATACAGAAAGAAGTCGTTATGAATAGGAGAGGGGTGGGGGGGACTGGGGCTTATAGATATACGGAGTCAGCTTAGGGGCTTGTATGTAAAGTATTGTTACCTTAGGAAGGGGGGAGAATGGGGAAGAAGGGTGGAAAGGGTTATGAATGAATTGAAAAGGTGGGGGAAAAAGGAGCTTCTGCAGTGTAGTGATATGTTGAGAGGTTTATTGGCAGAGAGAAACCCTCAGGGTATCACCGCAGGAAAGCTAGGGAAGGTGGGGAAGGGTGAGGAAATGGTGGCAGAGGAGGCAGTGTTTCCAGTTTATAACTGGAAAGGAATCTGGGATGGTTTGAGATGGTTAAGGTTGAAATCGAGGACGTGTGAATTAGTTTATAGGTTCTTACATGGGGTCGTCGCGTCCAAAGCAGTATTGTATAGAATGGGGCTGGCAGTGACGCCTAGTTGTGATAGGTTTGGTGGGGAGGATACTGCTTATCATGCAATATACTTCTGTGAATGTTTGCAGAATTTAAGGATATGGTTGGGAGGGGTCATTCGTTGGATGGGGGGGGGGGTGGAATCAATACCTTGAGGGTGATGTGTTTAGATGTTGGAGGGGTGCGGGAGGATGTGAGGAGGGCTATAATGTATGTTGCCTTGGATTATGTAACTGTAGCTTGGAATTTGAGGCAGGAACATGGGGGAGTCCGTTTGAAGGCTATGGCGGCTAGTATGTATAGAACCAAATGTAGGAATAGGGTCTTGTAAGGTGAAAGATGGGATAGGTTTTTTTCCTGAGAGTTATAGAAGTTTGACGGTGAAAGGGCTTCTAGGGGTGGAGAGAGGGGGACGGTGAGTGAGAGGTAGCTGAGAAGAGATTGGTCTTGGGAGGGGAGGGGAGTATTGCGTATATCGTGTGTTTGCTGTTTTATTTATTATTGTTTTTTGCTTTGGTTGCATTCTATTTTTTTCCCTAGTATAGAGCATGTATGGGTGAGTGACAGGGAGAAAGGTGGGTGGGATGACGGAAAACTTTCCAGTTTGCCCTAGTCTTGGGGGGCAGCAGGAGTTGACTCGTGACATAGTGGTTGGGGTTTTGCTGGAATGCGTGTGCTTACGGACGAATGACTAAGGGGGGGGTAAGATACTTGAGGTTTTATGGGAAATATAGAGGTGGCTTACCTGTGACAAATGGAACATTGATGAGTCGTGTTTCCTACATGTAAGAGTATCCATTCCATGATTATATGCATTGATACATGTTTCCCTACATACGTGTGAAGACTTGTTATTGGCCTAGAGCTAAATATTTGTACGGTTATATTTCATGTGTGTTAGGGTAGTTTTTTTGTGTTGAAAAGAATTATTTTTAGGGGACCTAATTGCTAGTTATAAGTATGTCGGTTAAAGGCGGGTATTATCTTGAAATAATATGTTAACTTTAGGAAGTCAGTGTAAGGTATATCGGCGCTGTACTATACATGTATATACGAGGGATTACCTGTTATTGGTGATTTCTGTTTACTATTATGTCTTAATGTTGTGAAAAAAAAAATTCTACTGGTTATATGTACGGAAAGGCTTATTTCGTACATTTGTGTCACCGGGTTTTTGGGGATTGCTTTCGAGGGAATGTAATTTGTTGGATCACAGCAATGTATATTAAGTGTCTTGGGTTCCAGTTCCAGTCGGGATTTTGTATATAGTGGAAAATAATTTGTTTGGATGGATTAATATGGACACATAGGGATTTTTGTGAAAGTCCTTGATATATTAATTAGGTGTGTTAGTTAAATGTATTATGTTTTGCGTATGAGTGAAGTCTCTTCACTATTATTATAATAAAGCAATGCTGTTTTATATTCTGCATATAAATTTATTTTTTTGTAGTATTTCATGGTTATGATATTATTATGTTTTGCCATGCTTATTTTCGAATGTACTAATAGTACAATTCAAGGCATACTCTGTCTTGGTGCATTGTAGTTGTATATATATGTTTATTTTAAATAAAATCTAAAAAAAAATATCTAAAGTCGCGTTACGTTAATTAGGACAAAATCATCAGCCCTTAAAACAATATTTTAATCGGGGCGCTAAGGTGAGGACTACAGTAGTGTCATATTAATTGGGCCAGTGTTGAAATAAGACATTTACTTGGAAAATTAATGTTTATTTGAAAAATACAAGGCAATGACATGACAGATAATTGATTTAATAAGCGATACGACTACCCTTTGCTTTTATAAGCATTGCTACAAGCTTTGCCATAGTTGAACACTTGCCAAAATGTTGAACACATTTTGACAAGTTCTTCGTCGTGGTAGTCCCAATAACAGCAGCAATTAGCTTGTACACAGTTGAACAGTCCAGTGCCAACCCAGATCACAGACTGACATACAGTAGGTTACCAATGACACTTGCCTTGCCTCAGAGAAAATATATATATATAGGATGGGGTCCACCTCTGGTGTAAATTAGAGCCATATATATATATATATATATATATATATATATATATATATATATATATATATATATATATATATATATATATATATATATATATATATTTATCACGAAACAAGTGATTTTGAATCATTAACAGAACTGCGGCTTGACCAGGACTCGATCCTGCGTTCCCATGCCCCAGCCCTATGTGAACTGAACAAAGTACGTATGTCTCTATCAACTAGATCTCTAGAGCGCCGGGTGTTTGAGGATGGTCATCTAGTGGATAGAGGGATACGCACTTTGTTTAGTTCACACAGGGCTGGGCATGGGAACGCAGGATCGAGTCCTGTGAGGTACGAGCGGGTGATTCTCGTCAGGTATCTGGTGTGAGCGGCACGTCCCACAAACCTGTGTCTCATCTTAATGGCTTATTATTATTAATGGTTTGTGTTGTGCTCGGCCTGGATAGATGATTGCAGTGTGGTTGTGGCGGTGGCGGCCTGCGAAGCTGTGATGTTCCTGTCAACCAAGTATCGTGTGGGGTCGAACCTGCAGTTACATAAGTGGTTGTGATGTTCGTGTGATAATTTTGGCTTACATAGTGTTTTAAGGACGCGTCACGAAGCTGCTTCCACCCCGTTGAAGTAGTAAGTTAAATGACTGTGCTAATTATTAGTTTTATTATTATTATTATTATTATTATTATTATTATTATTATTATTATTATTATTATTAGTATTATCATTATTATTATTATTATTATTATTATTATTATTATTATTATTATTATTATTATTTTATTATTAATATTATTATTATTATTATTATTATTATTATTATTATTATTATTATTATTATTATTAATAGTAGTAGTAGTCTTAGTTATTTTGTAACCTGGTATATTAATATTATTATTGCGTGATTAAATGACATAAATATATACACAGGAGGGAGGCTCGATAAATATATACATACATACGAGGGAGGCTCGATCCTACGTACGCTAATCGTGAGACAGACACTCCCTGACTGTGTAACATTGCTTCTGAGATTGACCCTTCTAGCTGATTGGTTCTTCCTTACACTTCCTCGGATCAAACGTGTTTGCCTACCACTTTTTAGGAGCTGTATGATTCAGCATATATAAATGGTTATAATCATAACCTTAATTTTTAAATGGGTAGACCGGTAAGCCAGTGGAAGGCCTCAGTCAAATGACCAAAAATTCCAGTAGCAGATCATATATCTAAGACCCGCGTCAGGAAACACTTGTCCTGACGCGGGTCTAAAAAGCAATTATGTACCTAGTCTTGCAGAATATCAATTTCTTAATTGCTTAAAAATAGAAGATCTTCCTGGGAAGGATGTGGCATCTGGTCACACAGCTGAATGATAAGTTACAGTTATTGAATATTTTTGCATAATTTTAAATAATTTAATATTTTATAAGTCTGAATAGGATCTTGTATTCTTGACTGAGCGTCTCAACACTGCTAAACTTGGTTTCTTAATGAAGAGACGAGTTTGTTGTTGTAAACACTCTCTTCTGTTTATCTTCGTCTTCTATGGAATTTGGTTGTCAAATCAGGAGCCATATTCAAGATATAGTCCACTGACAATATCCATATAGTTTTTGGTGTTCTTTACGTGAAATTTCTATATATACTGAATCCAGCATTCACTCTACCCTTGCTTGCAAGAAGACACTTTACCCTTGCTTGCAAGAAGACACTTTACCCTTGCTTGCAAGTGGACACTGATCCCCTTTTGGTCTCCACTAATAACCACTTCAAGACCTTTTATTTCTTTTCTCTCTACCGATGGTTTCCAAACGTTTGTTATTCATTAGCTTTTGTACCTGTCCACACCGAAATTCATCTTCGACGTCTGCGGCCGCTGCACCCGCAGCGCCTGCTGCGTCGACTTTCCAGGTCCCTCGACATATGCGCCCGCTGTGCCCGCTGCGTCAACCTTTCAGGTTCCTCTGATTTCTCCTACATTCTGTCACAGATGTGCAATGGTTTCCTGATTTTGTGTCAAGCACGAGTTGTGTGATTTTAGAGTTAACCCAGTTTGTAAATAATTTATGAAAATAATAAAAAGAATTGAGTCGATGGTGCATCCCTGAGGAACTTCGCTTGTTACGTTGAGGAAGTTGGGAGAGAAATAGAGAGAGAGAGAGAGAAAAAGAGAGACGGTGAGAAGCTTTATAGAAGGAAGTGAAGGAAGGTGTAAGGTAGGCTACAGGATGGAATTAAATGCAAGGAATAATCAGGAAGAGGAATGGGAGAGAAATCACTCCCAACGAAAGCAAAAGACTTGGCAGGCGATGTAACATAACCCCAGTGAAAAGTAGGGGCGCCACTGGTACACTAAGAGAAAACACAATAAGTGTCCGGGACCCAAGACTGTTCAACAGCCTCCCACCAGCCATAAGAGGAATTGCCAATAGACCCCTGGTTGTCTTCAAGAGGGAGCTGGACACATACCTAAAGTCAGTGCCAGACCAGCCGGGCTGTGGTTCGTACGTTGGACTACGTGCGGCCAGCAGTAACAGCCCCGTTGATCAGGCCCTGATCCACCAGGAGGCCTGGTCATGGACCGGGCCGCGGTGGCGTTGATCCCCGGAATGCCCTCCAGGTAGACTCCAGGTAGACATCTCCTTGTGGCTAGATTACAAAGCAAAATGAAAGAGGAATTAGGTGTGCAAGTAGGTCCCCTGCAAGCAGGAACCACTGCAAGTAGGAGCTTTCAGGTAGGTGCCCTGTAAATAGGTGCTCTGCAAGTAGGTGACCTGCAAGTAGGTGCTTTGCAAGTAGGTGTCTGCTGCCTATATAAACCCTCTCCTTCCTTCGGTCCAAGTCGGACCGAAACGTCGTCGTAAGCTCCTTATGCGAGTTATTAGTGTAAGTAGGTGCCCTGCAAGTAGGTGCCTTGCAAGTAGGTTCCCTGTAAGTAAGTGCTCTGCAAATAGGTGCTCTGCAAGTAGGTGTCCTGCAAGTAGGTGGCCTGCAAGTATGTGTCCTGCAAGTAGGTGCCATGCAAGTAAGTGCGCTGCAAGTAGATACCATGCAAGTAGGCGACGTACAAGTAGGTGCCTTGCAAATAGATGCTCTGCAAGTAGGTGACCTGCAAGTAGGAGCCTTGCAAATAGGTTCCTTGAAAATAGGTGCCCTGCAAGTAGGTGACCTGCAAGTAGGTGCCTTGCAAGTAGATGCTCTGCAAGTAGGTGACCTGCAAGTAGGTGCCTTGCAAATAGGTGCCCTGCAAGTAGGTGTCCTGCAAGTATGTGCCCTATAAGTAGGTGCCCTGCAAGTAGGTGACCTGCAAGTAGGAGCCTTGCAAATAGGTTCCTTGAAAATAGGTGCCCTGCAAGTAGGTGACCTGCAAGTAGGTCCCTATAAGTAGGTGCCTTTCAAGTAGGTGCCCTACAAGTAGGTGCCCTGCAAGTAGGTGCCCTGCAGGGGAAGATGAACAATAGGTTCCAGGATATGTGAAGATAAGAAAGAATGGGAGCATAGGATTATGGAGTAACAATGGGATCAGAGAATAGAAGACGAGATTGGAAAATTGAAAAAGGATGCTGAGCAGTTGAGGGAAAGATGATAGAGGGGGCAGAGGAGAGACAAAGGAAATTATGAAGAAAAAAAACTCTATAAACTTTTTTTTTCAGGAGATTAGACGGCAAGAGTTGAAATCAAATTGAATGCGAAAATGTGTGATGGCTGGCGATATAATTTGGAAGACAGGAAATTAGAGGTTGACAGGCTAAAGTAAAATTGAAACAAGGCATACAGGTGAGGTCATGAAAATTAATGGAATTATATAAAACTATGGAAGAGTGGATGAAACTGGGAATATTTTTTTATGGGATGGTAGACCTGGCTAATGTTATAGGAGGAAGTCATCCAATTAATCTTATTCTTGGATCACTAATTTCATGAAACAAAATCTTAAGACAAAAATATTGTCAATCGGTAATGTAGATATACTGCTGTGTTTAACTGGAAAGAAACATTACTGAGTATCAGGGGAAGAACTTAAGGGGACAAACTTAAAAGACATTCAAGAAAAGAGATTCCTCATCACCCCACCCTTCCCAAATTTTCTCCCCTTCCCACACTCTTACAAGTTAAACAATTTTAGTGATAAAAACTCTTTACCTTCCCCCCGGCTTCTCTCACTCCTCACATTCATACACTTCCCTCCCTAAGGCTGGTAACATCTGCTGGCCCTCAGTCCCACCTCAACAACAGTAGAACCAACTCAGTCACTTTCCTTATCTATCCCTTCACCAAACACTCGCTGCCTCCCGTTACACTTCCCATCATCAGCCTATTATGTTAACTCCTCGAGGAGCACTTACCAGCACTTGGTGCGTTCTAGTGATTAAGAAAACCCGTCATGCAAAATAACCGAGAGCTGCTCACGTTATGCAATACTGTATTGATAAAATATATTTACTTTCCTTTGAGCAAGGTGAATAATCCCATTCAACAAGAAATGTATGACCTCGATAGGTTTAGTGCTTCCGTGTGAATATTATAATGATAAACTCAAACCTTCACTGCCTTACCCGGTAGTAACCGAAAATGAAAAACCTGTCCATCATTTGATTCAAAGGAGAAATGCCAAGATAATGGAGTAAAAAACGTTCTCAAAGACCTCTGCTTTTATTGAGTCAACGTTTCGTTCTTTATAGGGCTTTTAACAACTTAAGTATCATGAGTATATCAAGAATATAACGAGTAAAGAGACAGACCCGCAAGACTTACTTTAGCTTTTATTCAAACGCATAAAACAGAGGAAATACTAGCAGACTGTAGGAGCCTCTGGGTGACAGGCAAGCCTGATCTTTGATTGTCTGGTGGTGGTAACCGGAGAGGAGCACAAGAGGAAAAAACAAAAGCAGAATACAAGAGAGAGGGGATAATACAAGAGAGTCTCCAGGAATGCAGTGCAGTGGGAAATCATAATTTTAGGCAGGCAGATAATAGTTTATAAGATACTTAACTGAGAAGTGCCAGGAGGCAGAAGAGAGAGGGTCATAGCAAAGCATGGTTTACCAACAGATGTTGAGAGGTAAAGCTGTAATACACTAGAGCAAGGAAAAACAACAGAAAGCAGAGAATACAGAGGAATGGGCATAGTAGACACGTTAGAAGCCAAATAAAAAATCATAACTATTAGATAGGCATACTAGAAGGAAGAGCATGGAAGAGAAAATGATAAAGAAGGAAGTGGGAGAGTTAATTACAGTACACGATGACATATGCGAGGAACTTGACTGATGATTCCAGGTGCTGGTCTCTGAAGAGGCGGGGCCAGAGCTATGTCTCGACCCCTGCAATAACAACTAGATGAGTACACACACGCACACACACACACACACAGGAAGTATTTCTTCAGTCACAGAGTTGTCAGGAAGTGGAATAGTCTGGCAAGTGAGGTAGTGGAGGCAGGAACCATACATAACTTTAAGACGAGGTATGATAAAGCTCACGGAGCAGAGAGAGAGAGGACCTAGTAGCGATCAGTGAAGAGGCGGGACCAGGAGCTGAGTCTCGACCCCTGCAACCACAAATAGGTAAGTACACACACACACACACACACATACAAGAACACACACAAACAGCACACACACAAACAGCACACACAAACAGCACACACACAAAGAGCACACACTCACATTATAACACCTAACCCATAAAAAATGGCAGCTCAGAATGAAAGTCGAAGGTTCAGAGGATCAGAGGAAAATGGTCCTGGTAAGGAAGAATAGAGGGAAAAGCAATGGCAAAGTATGAAACAAGAGTGGGAGAGCAAACTAGGTGAGCTTTCTGCAAAAATGGAGAAGAGGATGGAGGCAGAGAAGAAATGGGAGTCGCAAGCTGAAGCCGCAGAAGCCAGGATACAGGCCCTAGAATATGAGGTAAATAGGCTGAAGTAAGTTACAGGACTATTGCCCAGAGGAGACATAGCATCTGAAGCAGGTACACCCCTACTGAACAAGGGGCCCAACGGAAAATAAGACACGACTTATGCTAAGGCCCTATCAGTCCAACAAGAAGGAATGAGGAATGAAGCAGGAGAGCTGTTGGGAGCAGGGATAGCAGTAAGGAAGGGGAGAAGGTGGAGAGGGGGATAGGTCCAATGCAGAGGCACGACCATGCCACCAAGAGTTGCTGACAATGGCCATGTACAAACAGGAGCCAGAGACACGAGGGAAGGCAATGAGAAGAGGAAAGGGAGAAGTCAGTGATTATTCATGGGCTTCAGGAGAGTGAGGAGAGAACACACAATGAAAGACAGCTGGAAGAAAAACAGGAGATTGAAAACATCAAAAGAAATGGCAAGGAGGACTTGACTGAAATAGTAAATTTTCAGATAATATGGGGGGTCCTTTAAGGGGAGAAATCGGCCAGTCAAACTGATTTTCAGGACAGAAACAGTGTGGAACAGGATCCTGCAAGAGAATCCATGGCTGAAGGAATTGTCAACATGCAAGAGGGTGTTCCTAGACTGAGACAGAACAAGAACAAACGATAGCAGCTGAGGGAGAGGACACAGAAAGGAAGGGGCACCCCACACTATGCTGTAGAATTCCACAGCACACTGCCAGGCCCCTTACCCTCACAAACCCTCCAGAACACAGTCTTGGAGAGGAAACTGAAAGTATGGTACACCAACGCTGATGGATATAAGCAAGTGGGAGGAGTGGCATGAAAGAGTCAAAGAGGCATCACTGGACATCATAGCTCTCACAGAAACCAAGCTCACAGGAATGATAACAGGTGCCATCTTTCCAACAGGATATTAGATCTTGAGGAAAGACAGAGGTAACAGAGATATTGGAGGAGGGGCACTGCTCATCAAAAACCAATGGGATTTTGATGAGCTGGAAAAAAGACAGAGGAGAAGCAAGATATTACATAATAGGAACACTTACGTTTGGAGGTCCCAAGGTGGTAATTCCAGTGATGTATAACACAACGCAGAACAGCAGGAGGCTAAGGCAAGAGTATGATGAGGGTAACAGAGCGATGGTTGACACACTGACTGAAGTGGCCAGAAGGGCTCATGCGAGCAGGGCAAAACTGCTGATTATGGGTGACTTCGATCACAAGGAAATCGACTGGGAGAACCTGGAGCCGCATGGGTGACCAGAAACGTGGAGGGCTAAGATGGAGTTGGTACTGGAAAACCTCATGTACCAACACGTAAGGGACACTACCAGAGAGAGAAGAGAGGATGAGCCAGCAAAACTTGATAATGAGGACATCACATATGAAAGACTCCTCGGGGCCAGTGACCACGTGGTTCTGAACTTCGAATACATAGTAGAGTTACAAGTGGAGAAGGAATTAGAAACAGCAGGACGAATGAAAAACTGCAGGAGAGGGGACTACACAGGCATGAAGAATTTCCTGCACGGGGTTCAGTGGGACAGAGAGATGATGGAATATATGAAAACAATATGGAAGGAAGCTGAGGAGAGGTTCGTACCCAAGGGTAACAGAAATACGAGAATGCCAGGATGAGCCATTGGTGCACCCAAAGGTGTAGAGAGGCAAAACACTAAGTGTGCTAGAGAATGTAAGAAGTATAGAAGGCAAAGGACCCAGGAGAATAAGGAGAGCAGTTGTAGAGCCAGAAATGAATATGCACAGGTAAGAAGGAAGCCCAATGACAATACGAAAATGACATTGCAGCGAAAGCCAAATCTGACCTGAAGCTGTTGTACAGCACATCAGGAGGGAAACAACAGTCAAGGACCAGGTAATCAGGCTGAGGAAGGAAGGAGGGAATATCACAAGAAACGACCACGAAGTATGTGAGGAGCTCAACATGAGATTCAAAGAAGTGTTCACAGAGGAGACAGAAAGGACTCCAGAAAGACTGAGAGGTGGGATACACCACCAAGTGTTGGACACAATACAAACAACCGAGGAAGAAGTGAAGAGACTGCTAAGTGAACTAGATACCTCAAAGGCGATGGGGCCAGATAACATCTTTCCATGAGTACTGAGAGAGGAAGCAGAGGCGCTATGTGTACCCCTAACACCAATCTTCAACACATCTATTGAAACAGGGCGACTACCTGAAGTATGGAAGACATTATACTACAAACCAGTGTCACTGACATGTATAGTATGCAAAGTCATTGAGAAGATTATCAGGAGAAGAGTGGTGGAGCACCTAGAAAGGAATGAGCTTATCAACGACCGCCAGCATGGTTTCAGGGGTGGGAAATACTGTGTCACAAACCTTCTGGAGTTCTATGACAGGGTGACAGCAGTAAAACAAGAGAGAGAAGGGGTGGGTAGAATACGTTTTCTTGGACTGTAAGAAAGCGTTTGACACAGTTCCATACAAGAGATTAGTGTGAAAGCTAGAGGACCAGGCAGGGATAACAGGGAAGGCACTGCAATGGATTAGGGAATACCTGTCAGGAAGAAAGCAGTTAGTCATGGTATGTGGCGAGGTGTCAGAGTGGGCTCCTGTGATGAGCGGCGTTCCACAGGGGTCAGTCCTAGGACAGGTGCTGTTTCTAGTATTTGTGAACGACATGACAGAAGGAATAGACTCAGAAGTGTCCCTGTATGCATATGATGTGAAGTTGATGAGAAGAATTCAATCAAACAAGGACCAGGCAGAACTGCAAAGGGATTTTGACAGGCTGCAGCCCTGGTCCAGCAACTAGCTCCTGGATTTCAACCCAACAAATGGCATAGTCATGAAGATTAGGTAAGGGCAAAGAAGGCCGCAGACGGAGTACAGTCTGGGGAGACAGACTACAAACCTCACTCAAGGAAAAGGATCTTGGGGTGAGTATAGCACCCGGTACATCTTCTGAGGTGCACATCTACCAAATAACTGCTGCAGCATACGGGCGCCTAGCAAACCTAAGAACAGCATTCCGACATCTCAATAAGGAATCGTTCAGGATCCTGTACACTATTGCAACCCCAGAATGGGCCACAATGTATATACATGTTTATATGATGTATTATATATATTTTCCATTTCTTATAATTTTATAATGCTGATATTATCGATAATAGCTAAATCGTTAATATCTTGCTTTATATTATTATTTGACTTATCTATTTTATTAGGTAGGATGTAATATTACATATTGTGCTCAAGAGTGTTGTATCTGCCCTGGAGTTGGCAAACTACCGCTTACGCTTACAACACTTCGCTTGTTATCTTGTTATACTGCCGGCTTCTAGTGGCTGGGCAGTCAGTCGGTGGCGTCCCACCTGAGCTGGAGACTACATCTCCTTACTCCACCTCTCTTGCCTGCTGACTCTCGTTTTAGAAAGACCTCGCTTCTGTCTCTGCTTGTTTTCTCGTCATTTAGACTCTGGTAGAGTATGTATTCGGTGGTGAGACGAAACATACTTCTCTGGTGTCAGGGGAACTCCTTCCCTCTGAAAAAATATAATGGAAAAATTAATAAAAAAAATTAAAGACTCTTGGGTAGGAAATAAACAAAGAATTTTAAAGTTTTTTAATAAAATATAAAAAAAAAGTAGGCCGTTGTGGTTCTGGCAAAATGGAGAGTAGGAGAATATAAGGCCCAGGATGAGTCGAGTGTAGACGAGATGATGGAAGGTTATCCTGGGCAGATGTTGGGGATTCTCGTATGCCACTTGGTCGAGGTACGTAAGACGTAGAAGCGGAAGAGTAGATAAAAGTAGCTAAGTCAGAGAGACGTACATCTAGCTCCTTCAAATATCAGCGTCTGTACAGGCTGACCAGGCCAGCAGCAGAGCTGATAAAGAGAAAAAAATAATGGTTACCACAAGCAAACATAACACTTACGAAAGAAAAAAGATAGCATGTTCACTTTAAGATGGAAGAAATTACTGGTAACCATAAAAACCACACAAAAAAATATACACCTGGTAGATCACTTTACCTGATCAGGAGAAGTGTAGAGGTGTAGTGACTCTCCCCAGTTTCGCTTCTCACCAGGTAAGGTAACTACCACGAGAAAAGGGGAAGGGTTCTGCCTGGGCCCGCTAGATGGAAGCACGGGCTGAACCCGTGAACGAACGCCGGCTGACTAAGAACCTTAACCCTCAATTATACTCCAATTTTCCCTCACACTGGACTCTGTGTAACTCTGTTCACAGAGGATATCCTAGACTTAACTGATTTTCGACTTTTTACTGGGTTGTGTGTCACATTGACACTGAGATAACTCAGGTCTCTAGCTACAGCTCTTGACCTAATTCGCTAAGGCATCTGTGAACCGTCACAGTCTGGGATTTTTATGCTGTACCTAGATTCAGTAGTAAGGGAGTTTTGTGTCTATTTTGGAGGATCTGCTGATGGTCCCCAGTTAGGGTCGATTTTCTATCTCCTTGTTCCTGACGCTGTGTTGCTGTTGCCTGTTATATTGCTGTTCTGCGAATTTGTCATTTTACTGTTCAATCAAGCTGTTCTGATTGACAGTTTGTTAGAGAAGCTAGCTTATGAGAAGACGTTCAGTCGCTTACGGGTTGAGTAGAGTCTTAAAGAGTTACCTGGAGCACACTCATACACACACATCTACACTTATTTATATATATCTGAATATTATTGTTAATTGCTAACCTTGTACCAGATGGTACATAAGAACCAGATATATGTGCCTTCAGTACAATCTTATTGTTTGTGAGAGAAGTGTAGGAGCTAACCTCCTAATTTACCTTAGACATTTTGTTAATAAACATTTTAAATATATTTCTTTGGTTAGTACCCTCTCAGTTGAGATCCTACTACTGAATGTCGGATAACTGGACCAGGATACTGACTTTGTTGCAAAAGCCCAGTAACAGGCTGGATGCTAGAAGGGCTATCCTTTCTAGTGTTCACTGGAGATGTCTATTTCTATTAGATATCGCGTCATTTTATAACAAACACCATGTACGTTAGGCCTATATTGGAGTATGCAGCGGAGAGGTTAAGGGAAATCGACCTGGCAACACTGGAGGACAGGAAAGATAGGGGAAATATGATAACGACATAAAATATAGTGAGAGGAGTCGACCAGGTGGACAGAGACATAATGTTTCAGAGATGAGGTACAGCAACAAGGGGTCACAGTTGGAAGTTGAAGACTCAGATGAATCACAGGGATGTTAGGAAGTATTTCATCAGTCACAGAGTGGTCAGGAGGTGGAATAGTCTGGGAAGTGATATAGTGGAGGCAGGATCCATACATAGCTTTAAGAAGAGGTATGATAAAACTCTTGGAACAGGAAGAGTGATCTAGTAGCGACCAGTGAAGAGGCGAGGCCAGGAGCTGTGAATCGACCCCTGTAACCACAACTAGGTGAGTACACACACAGACACACACACGCACACACACACAAACACACACACACACACAAACACTCAAAGACACACACACACATAATTACCTTGGTAACTGAAGACTAAAAAAATTCGGCTTAATTGTCTTCTCTACTACGAGGCGTAAAATTAATTAGGAACAAGAGCACAAAATTACAGAAGTGTGTTGCTAACTTTCTATTTAACGCAGTAGAAAATATGTTCTGCCGAAATTGTAATGAAAGTCTCATTGTCCTCCGCGGGGAGGCTCTCCGCGGGAAGGCTCTCCGCGGGGAGGATCTCCGCTCTGCCAGTGTTGCGTTCTGCTCTCAACCTGACTTGTCGGAGTGGTTCGTTTGTTTCGCGATTAACAGACGGAGGATCAAGTCTCCACCAGCCCTTGCTTGTTGAATGACCCAGATGGGTTTAATTATAATAATAATAATAGTAGTAACAACAACAATAATAATAATAATTAGATATATTTTGTTCACTGCGGGATCCTAGAAAGGTACGCCCATTGCATTGAGGTGCAGTTCCCTGCACCACAATGCAAGCGATTGGAATAGTGCAGAGTGCGGCATAAGTTTGTAATAAAGTTAAATATTAGCGTTGAAGATTTAAAACGAATCAGAAGAGGAATTAATAAGTCATCCTATGCAAATTAAATTTCCAGGTCCGTCAATAAAAATGGTAAATTAGGACATAAACAGCTCAGACCTCATTCAAATCTTGTATCAAGACACAACAGCTTTGAAGTTACACTGAAGAGGTACTCTCTTGTTATCTAGAAAAGACCAGTGTCTTGAAAAGAGGAGAATGTATCGTCTTTATATATATACAAAATTCGCCTAAAGAACTCAGTTTTCTTTTCTCATTTATATTATATTTAAAATTATCTACAATCCTATAAAATAAATATTATATTTATATGATTTAAGAAAATTCAAATTCACAAAATTGCTTTGAAGGTAACAAATTGGCCAGCCACAGAGTCCAAAATCAGTACAGAAATACTTCCAGTCGAAGCCATTCAGAAGAGGCAAACTGAAATTTATTAGTCATGACTAAACGGAGTGTGAGCAGAGTAACATATATGAGGTTATTCATGGAAACCGATTAGTCGGACTTGAGTCCTGGAGGTGGAAAGTGCAGTGCCTGCGCTCTGCAGGAGGAGTGGAGGTATGTTGCAGTTTGTTTTTGAGATGTGTAGGCAACTCAAACCACGGTACGGGAGGGGATTGAACTTGCGGCAAGTGAGTCGTAGTGTAGGCAACGCCTCTGGCAAGACAGTGATGGAGTGAGTGATGATGAAAGTGTTTCTTTTTTTCGGGTCACCCTACCTCGGTAGGAAACGTTCGATGTGTTAATAATAATAATAATAATAATAATAATAATAATAATAATAATAATAATAATAATAATAAACAGTTCACACTGTTTTACACACAAAATGCCCAAATCTGAGCTAGAATTTTACTCTCCACCGTTGCATAGTTATGGTTTAGGGCACCTGCACATGCCAGTTGTTCCAAGAATGTAGTCATTGTTACCGTACACATGCACTGAAAACTGAAAATTTCGAGGCTGATGGGGTGAGGCGTTAATGAGTTATGAACGTAAGAAAAATGGAAAGATGATGGAAAAAAAAAAAAACTGGCAATCACTTGAAGGTCGTCCTTCAGGGATACTTACTATTACTACTACTACTACTACTACTACTACTAATAATAATAATAATAATAAGAAGAAGAAGAAGAAGAAGAAGAATGGCAACAACGGCAATAATAATAATAATAATAATAATAATAATAATAATAATAATATAGTAACAATAATAATAACAATAATAATAGTGTGTGTGTGTGTGTTTGTTATTTACCGGAAGAAAACAAATACAGACTACAGTGGTTGTTTTGTTTGTATTTCTGTGGCCTTGGTTAAGCTTTTTTTTTAATGGTTGATAGGCGATGCTTTTTTGAATTGTTGTGGCGATAGCGGTGGTGGTGATGATGCCATCCATGGCTAATATTTTCTGTGTTTATGATGCTGGTGATATCTTTCTTGCTTGTGTAACTGGGAGAGAGTGAGTGAGAGAGAGAGAGAGAGAGAGAGAGAGAGAGAGAGAGAGAGAGAGAGAGAGAGAGAGAGAGCAGTGGTAAACATGAAATTGGAGAGTGTTGGTATAATTTGTTGGTATAATTTGACTCCAAACTGACCATTAAGAACTACGTTGTAAATCTTGCAAACAAAGCGGCCAGGAAGCTTACAGCACTTCGGTGTATCTGTCATCTCCTGGACAGTAGAAGTTGCAAGATTCTGTACGAGTCACAAGTGCGCTCACACCTCGAGTATACTCCACTTTCTAGGATTGCCTGACCTCCGTCTCATCTGCCACTTCTTGACAGAGTAGAGAATAGAACAAGACGACTCATCTCTCACCTGGACCCAGCCTGGATAGATCTGTCATTTCAGCAGAGCCTTCAACACCAGAGGGACGTGGGTGGCCTTACTGTCATGTACAAGGGTAATATTATCAAAGTACCACACTTGGCTCCACTCCGAGGACAGCGTTAAGTGAGTTTCTACACAACAAGACGGGCAGCCAGCAGCAACTTCACTCTGACTGTACCCTTCTCCAGAACTTCACTTCATCTGAGATCATTTATTCCTAGGATGACTCGAGTCTGGAACACGTTAGTGCAGTATAATGACATCAACCAAATATAATCAGTTGACCAAAAGAAATCGCTGGCCTACAGAAGGCTCCAACTTCATGCTGTTCCCTGTTTGTATCTCACATAACAATAAAAAAGCTTTCAAATGAGCTGATGTAAGTAACAGCTCTTAGCTTGTAAATAAAGTTAGGAACCTTAACCTAACTTAGTAAAACCTGGGTAAAAACAGACAGACAGATAGAGAGAGAGAGAGAGAGAGAGAGAGAGAGAGAGAGAGAGAGAAGAAGAGAGAGAGAGAGAGAGAGAGAGAGAGAGAGAGAGGAGAGAGAGAGAGAGATAGAGAATATCGGACGCGGGGTAGGGATTATAATGAAGGCTGCCTCACATTTTCTGTCACCGGGCTGGAAAATTATGTGGAAACAATAATAACTATTTACCCCAACCGTGAAATTTGTCCTTTAACTGGTGAATATAAGTGCAGGTTAGAGAGCAGCTGAACGCTGATCCAGGCGATTGATGCCTTCAATCGTACACATGACTGAGCAAGGGACGTCAGACGAGCAGTCACTTTTATTTTTAAGATAGAGAAATATTTCCAACTTAAATGCCTGAAGTATCGTGCAAATTGTGTATGTATCGAAAACAATTACGAATCGGCAGAGAAACGATGAGTATATTTATTTGTTGTCTTTGTTTTCAGTGGCATAAGACAACTACTTTCTCTTTGTCGTTGACGAACACTCCTCCAAAATGTTCAACAACTTCTCAGGAATACTACGAACACTATACCACAAGGTTCAACAACTCCTCAGGAGGAATACTACGAACACTATACCACAAGGTTCCAAACAACTTCTCAGGAAGAAATACTAAAATTGAAACACTATACCACAAGGTTCAACAACTTCTCAGGAGGAATACTACGAACACTATACCACAAGGTTCAACAACTTCTCAGGGAGGAAAAAATTACTTACAGAACACTATACCACAAGGTTCAACAACTTCTCAGGAGGAGATACTACGAACACTATACCACAAGGTTCAACAACTTCTCAGGAGGATACTACGAACACTATACCACAAGGTTCAACAACTTCTCAGGAGGATACTCGAACACTATACCACAAGGTTCAACAACTTCTCAGGAGGAATACTACGAACACTATACCACAAGGTTCAACAACTTCTCAGGAGGAATACTACGAACACTATACCACAAGGTTCAACAACTTCTCAGGAGGAATACTACGAACACTATACCACAAGGTTCAACAACTTCTCAGGAGGAATACTACGAACACTATACCACAAGGTTCAACAACTTCTCAGGAGGAATACTACGAACACTATACCACAAGGTTCAACAACTTCTCAGGAGGAATACTACGAACACTATACCACAAGGTTCAACAACTTCTCAGGAGGAATACTACGAACACTAAACCACAAGGTTCAACAACTTCTGAGGAGGAATACTCGAACACATACCAAGGTTCCAACTTCTCAGGGATTGGCTTACACCTGTGGATCATAGTGTTACATCTTCTCAGAGGATACACATTGTTTTAATCACTTCTCAGGAGTATACTACTATTTACAAGCAAATATCTGCAGCAGATTAGTGAAAAAGAATAAAATTAACAATTTAGAGGTTGGGAATTTACTTTGAGACTTGGCATTTCCCTTGTGGATCCAGACGTTACCCCTGTGGATCCAGACGTTACCCTGTGGATCCAGGCGTTACCCCTGTGGATCCAGGCGTTACCCCTGTGGATCCAGGCGTTACTCCTGTGGATCCAGGCGTTACTCCTGTGGATCAGGCGACCTTACACGTTCCCTGTGGATCCAGGCGTTACTCCTGTGGATCCAGGCGTTATCCCTGTGGATCCAGGCGTTACTCCTGTGGATCCAGGGTTACTCCTGTGGATCCAGGCGTTACCCCTGTGGATCCAGGCGTTACTCCTGTGGATCCAGGCGTTACCCCTGTGGATCCAGGCGTTACTCCTGTGGATCCAGGCGTTACTCCTGTGGATCCAGGCGTTACTCCTGTGGATCCAGGCGTTACTCCTGTGGATCCAGGCGTTACTCCTGTGGATCCAGGCGTTATCCATGTGGATCCAGGCGTTACTTCTGTAGATCCAGGCGTTACCCCGGTGGATCCAGGCGTTACTCCTGCGGATCCAGGCGTTACTCCTGTGGATCCAGGCGTTACTCCTGTGGATCCAGGCGTTACCCCTGTGGATCAGGCGTTACCCCTGTGGATCCAGGCGTTACTCCTGTGGATCCAGGCGTTACTCCTGTGGATCCAGGAGTTACCCCTGTGGATCCACGGGGGAATCTATAGATCCAAATGGGGAAACCCCTGTAGATCCAGGCGTTACCCCTGTGGATCCAGGCTTTACTCCTGTGGATCCAGACGTTATCCCTGTGAATCCAGGGGTTTCCCCATTTGGATCCAGAGGTTTCCCCCGTGTATCCAGGGGTTCCCTCTGTTGACCCAGGTGTTACCCTGTGGATCACCACGTAATAAGCCCTTGAACAGGAAGGTGGAAGCCCTAGGTTCCTTAATTATTTCCACGAAACTGGGAAACAAGTAATGTTCTCCTTGTTTTCACGACCTGGAACAGCAGTCCTTGGTTCCCCACTCAGTTTCCATGAACCTGGAACAGCAGTCCTTGGTTCCCCACTCAGTTTCCATGAACCTGGAACAGCAGTCCTTGGTTCCCCACATAGTTTCCATGAACCTGGAACAGCAGTCCTTGGTTCCCCACTCAGTTTCCATGAACCTGGAACAGCAGTCCTTGGTTCCCCACTTAGTTTCCATGAACCTGGAACAGCAGTCCTTGGTTCCCCACATAGTTTCCATGAACCTGGAACAGCAATCCTTGGTTCCCCACTTAGTTTCCATGAACCTGGAACAGCAGTCCTTGGTTCCCCACATAGTTTCCATGAACCTGAAACAGCAGTCCTTGGTTCCCCACTCAGTTTCCATGAACCTGGAACAGCAGTCCTTGGTTCCCCACATAGTTTCCATGAACCTGGAACAGCAGTCATTGGTTCCCCACTCAGTTTCCATGAACCTGGAACAGCAGTCCTTGGTTCCCCACTCAGTTTCCATGAACCTGGAACAGCAGTCCTTGGTTCCCCACTCAGTTTCCATGAACCTGGAACAGCAGTCCTTGGTTCCCCATTTAGTTTCCATGAACCTGGAACAGCAGTCCTTGGTTCCCCACATAGTTTCCATGAACCTGGAACAGCAGTCCTTGGTTCCCCACATAGTTTCCATGAAGATGGAACATAATTCTTTGGGAAACGTGTAGTCACCCAACATTTATTGTGCCATTTTTTTATGACATATACCACAGAATTGAATATCATCGAGGCCATTGATGTGGTTTACCAGGACTGAAGGAGAGTGGAGAGGGGGGAGGCGCACAGTAAGGTCTCATATAGGTGTAGGATTTTGGCAAGATTTCTCCTGATGCTCATAATTTATTTTATGCTGAATTTTCTTCGACTTCCTCTTGATGTTGACTTCCTCGTGACGTCGGCTTCCTCTTGATGTTGGCTTCCTCATCATGTTGACTTCATTTAGTTGCTAACATTGGGTGTTACATTCCTTTTCCTGGAACTAGCACAGTTCAGGTCGTCTTCAGTGTGAAAAGAGGCAGAAAATCACTGTAATTTAGTGTCTGTGGTTCAGTGTAATACAATGTTTGTAGGCTGAGATCTATACCACTGGCATAGATCGTGCATGCTAAAAGAAAATAACTAAAGAGAGAGAGGGAGAGAGAGAGTTTCATAACAATAAAAATGCTTTCAAATGAGCTGATGTAGGTAACAGCTCTTAGCTTGTCAATAAAGCTAAGGATCCTTAACCTAACCTTGTCAAACCCTGTGTAAAGAGAGAGAGAGAGAGAGAGAGAGAGAGAGAGAGAGAGAGAGAGAGAGAGAGAGAGAAAGAGAGCAATCTCGTGTTCAGATCTAAATATAGTTTACTTAAGTATACTAGCAGGGATGCATCTGCTCTTACTACCTCCCTAGATAACAACCATAACAACTATGGTGAGTTAGTTATAAGTATTAACAACTGGGCATCTACACTTCAAACTTAATTGTTTTGCATCTTATTGGCGCTGAGGTTAACTTATGACTCTTTGATTATTACTCTTTGTCATTACTGAAGACTCTTGATTCACATTATGACTAACAACATATTCATTAGAAAAGCCAAATATTGATACTAAGAATAACTGGAAAAAGAAATTAGTGAACAAATGTTATGTTGATAGGTTGGCGAAAATAATAATATACTCTGAAATAAAATGTAGAACTTAGGTACATCTGTGTCTAACATTAAGAATAATGTTACGAGAGAGCTTAATAATGAAACTGTATGTTATAGGAATGCAGTTAGAAGCCTGAGTGGATCTATAGCCCACTTTGATATCATGAACGTAGATAGTACGTTTATGCAGCAATTCGCAATGTGAATAGACTGACCAGGTTCAAGCTTGGTTACAAGTACTTCTGGCAGTGTGGAAGACACACAGATGATGGTCAAACCAAATGCAAAGTACGTGGCCAACACTATGGTCACTATCTTAAACACTGTTTGCTTAATTGTCCTTGGGGATGGATGGGGCTTAGAAGCCCCATCTTCGCGATTGATGGACTAAAGATTGGTAGACTGAACACATAGACTTCAGGCTTGGGGACTGATTACCTCAAACTCCTCATCTAGAACCTTTCTCTGAACTGGAATAAAGAAGCCACTGAGTGTCGAAACGTCTTGTCTGAGATTGATTGTTGATCTCCGTTGGAGGTCAACAATCAATCTCCCATCAATCAATGAGAGACAATTCCACTGATTAGCTTCAAGAGTGAAGTTTCTGTAATGCTCCTCCGCTGAAATACTTGTGAAGTTTCTGTAGTGCTCCTTCGCTGAAATACTTGTGAAGTTTCTGTAGTGCTCCTTCGCTGAAATACTTGTGAAGTTTCTGTAGTGCTCCTTCGCTGAAATACTTGTGAAGTTTCTGTAGTGCTCCTTCGCTGAAATACTTGTGAAGTTTCTGTAGTGCTCCTTCGCTGAAATACTTGTGAAGTTTCTGTAGTGCTCCTTCGCTGAAATACTTGTGTTTTCTGATAGAAATTGCTTTACCAGCTAGATCGATACCCTACCTTATGAAGCATTAGCTTCATAAGGTAGAATTCAGAGAGCGGAGGATGAGGTGTTGAAACTGTTTGACCATTTGAATAGTTGTTAATTCAAGCAGCAGTCTATTTCCATAGTTGTTGGCTGGTGCTACTATTACGTAGTCCAGTGTGTACCCAGTCTGTGATCTTACTAAAGGCACCAGTGGTCGAGTCTGTAGTGTAGAGGGATTACATTTGTAATACCCATTTCGAGTCTCAACACTCCCTCGTTTTCAAATGCTAAGATTGTCCAGTACCGCTTTTCGGACTTGTATATGTATGTTAATAGCCACTTTCCCCCATCTTCCCATATAATCACCTTCATCCACGAACACACCACCAAAACTCACCCACACACAACCACCGTCACTCTCACCCACTCACAACCACCTCTACACTCATCCACTCATAATCATCCCCACTCTCACTCACAACCATCCCCACTCTCACTCACAACCATCCCTACTGTCAACCATTCCCACTCTCACCTTAATGTCACCACCCTAACTCTCACCTATACCACAATTCACCCACACACACACACCACTCGTCCACACACACACACCTCTCGTCCACACACACACACACCTCTCGTCCACACACACACACCACTCTCTCTCACACACACACCACTCGTCCACACACACACCACTCGTCCACACACAAACACCACTCTCTCTCACACACACCACTCGCTCACACACACACCACTCGCCCACACACACCACTCGTCCACACACACACACACACACCACTCTCTAACACACACACCACTCGCTCACACACACACCACTCGCTCACACACACACACACACACCACTCGTCCACATACACACCACTCGCCCACACACACACACACACACACACACCACTCGTCCACACACACACCACTCGCTCACACACACACCACTCGGTCACACACACACCCCTCGTTCACACACACACACCCCTCGCTCACACACACACCACTCGCTCACACACACACCACTCGCTCACACCCTCCATCATTACGACTCTAACCCTCCCACAATATTATGGTCAACTTCAAGCCTTCCATAAGGGTCCCTATTTGGGTACAATGGTCTATTGCTATTTGACTTATTTTATATATATTTTGTGCCGGACATAAAATTGCAATGTGGAGAGAAAGAGAGAGAGAGGGAGAGAGAGAGAGAGAGAGAGAGAGAGAGAGAGAGAGAGAGAGAGAGAGAGAGAGAGAGAGAGAGAGAGAGAGAGAGAGAGAGGAGAGAGAGGAGAGAGAGAGAGAGAGAGAGAGAGAGAGAGAGAGAGAGAGAGGGAGAGAGAGAAAAAAAGAGAGGGGGAGAGAGAGAAAAAAAGAAAGAGTGTGTGTGTATTTGTGTGTTGTGTACTCACCTATATGTGGTTGCATAGGCCAAGTCATAGCTCCTGGCCCCGCCTCGTCGCTGGTCGTGTGTGTTGTGTGTGTTTGTGTACTCACCTATTTTTTCTCACTTATTTGTGGTTGAAGAGGTAGAGTCTTAGCTCTTGGACCCACCTCTTCGCTAGTCGCTCTAAGGTCCAGTCTCTCTCTGCTCCAAGAGTCTTATCGTACCTCTTCTTAAAGCTGTGTGGTTCGTGCCTCCAGTACTTCACTCTTCAGATTGTTCCACATACTGACAACTCTAAGGCTGAAGAAGTATTTCATATCATCCCTATGACTCATCTGAGTTCAAAACATCCAGTGTGTCCCTTTGTTCCTGTGTCCCATCTCTAAAACATTGTCCACCTTGTTAATTCCTCTCAGTATTTTATATATCGTTATCATGTTCCTCCCCATCCCTCCTATCCTCTAATGTCGTCAGGTTGAGCTTCCTTTATATCTCCTAGTAGGACATACCCCCTTACCTCAGGGACTACTTTTGTTGCAAATCTTTGCACTTTCTCTAATTTCTTGACGTGTTTGACCAGGTGTGGGCACCATCCTAGTGCTGCCTACACCAATATGGGCCTGACATTCACGGTTCTAAGGTTTGCCAGGCGCCCGTATGCTGCAGCCTTTTCTCACTTTCAGAGACTGTTTGGCTCATATGAAGCGCCTGGCATCTGAGAACCTGCACACCAGCCAGACCAAGATTAAGAGGCTATTAGACCACAAGGCAGTGCTCTGTAATCTTGAATTTGGAGATGAGGTTTCGCATTGGAGCCGGTGTCTGGAAATGCCTTAAAAGCAAGGTACAGTGAGCCGTACAAGGCCCTGAAAAAGGCTTCTGACCAAAATTCTGGAATTCACACCCTTTGGCGGCGGAAGTCTGAACGTGATGTGCATATAAACCGTCTAGAACGGCATCAACAAACATTTGCAGTGGCCAGTGTTGTCATAGTAGGTGATGTACATTTGTGCAGGAAAGCACAGATGTACATATAAGTAGCAGGGCCTTATGAAAGGACCCTACATAAAGTATGTTAGACCTTAGTAAAGAAAGGGTTGTGGAGATAGTTCAACTTTTCTCGAATTTTGAGGACTTGTTTGGGATACCCTTAAGGTAAGAAGTTTATAGACCCGTGATATAGATGTAGGGAAAGCTGAGTCAATTCGGCAGGTTCCTTATAGAATGAATCCACAAAAGAAAGTATGAAGGTGAAATTCTTACTTGACAATAATTTAGCAGTACCGAGCGACTGTGAGTGGGCACCACCCTGCTTAATGGTTTCCAAAGCAGATGGCACCATGAAGATGTGCATTGACTACCACAAGGTAAATTTAATAACTAAGAATGACTGTTTTCCTCTTCCTAGAATGAATGATATCATTGATGTGGTGGGGGGAGGTAAATATATGAGTAAATTATCAGATTCCTTTGACCCCACGTGCCAGTGACGTCTCCGCTTTTGTAACCCCAGATGGGTATTTTCAGTACAGGGTTCTACCCTTTGGGCTTTGTAACGCTCCAGCTGTTTTTAACCCAGGATGCAGCAAGTTATACCTGGCCTAGCTGGAGTGAGATGTTATATTGATCACCTTGCTATTTTTAGTTACTCTTGGGCAGCACATGTGAAAGAGCTGAGGGAACTTTTTACTAAGCTCACTGATGCTCAGCTCACAGTTAATTTGGCGAAAAAATGGTTTAGACAAGCCAAGATGACTTTTCTAGGACATGTAATTGGCCAGGGAAGAGTGGCTCCAGGGAATGCCAAGGTGAAGGATATAGACAATATCCTTGTACCAAAGAACCGAATTGAAGTGATGCGTTTTGTGGGCATAGTAACATTTTAATAAAAGCTCTGCCCAAATTTGTCAAAGGTGATCTCCCCACTCACAGATCTTATTAGTCCAAAGCGAAAATTTGTGTGGATGTAAAATGTCAGAGGGGATTTGAAAATGTATTCTCTAGTTCCAATTTTCCACTACCATTTTCTCTGCAAGTAAACGTCAGTTGTTACTGGTGTTGGTCCCGTATAGTTGCAAGAAGTAGCAGGACAATTATTTCCAGTAAGCTATTTCTAGGCATAACTTAAGTTGCAAGAGAAATTGCGCCACCTTAGAAAAGGAGGTTCTTGCTTTTATGTTGACTGTGCAACTTTTTTTTCAGTATAGTGTTCATAATTCTACATTTCTTTCACCTAACGAGGAACCACAGTCAAGGACTCAGGTGATTCGTAATATGAAGGGAACAGAGAATGTAGTTACTGATGCATTGTCTCGTGTGTAAAATGTAAATAATGAAACGTGTAGATCGTTTATCGGCTCTTATTTTGCAATGATTTGCAGTGGGCGATACATAGCATCTCTTGCCACTTAGAGGATAGAAGTGAGTTGAGGTGGTGGTGGGTGTATCATATTTTCCTAGTGTGTGTGTTTTGGTAGCAGTCATGTCATGCCTAGGTAAAGTATGTTAACCTTTTTTAGGTGCTGGCTGGTATGCCACACCTGTGTTTTGTTGGTGTCATGGGCTGTTGGACCACTGGTTTGGTTTATGGGGTCCTGGCGGTGATGCCTCACTATTTTGGGTCATGAATAGTGAAGTATTTTTTGTATTCTTAAGTTGGTCCTAGCATCGGTTTGGACATGACCCTAGTATTTATGTGGGGGCCTATGAAACCGAGTGCAGGGATCATTTTACCTGCAGAAGGGGATAGGGGTCATGGAGACCCACTGTTGTGGATAATTCATATGGCCTAACTTTAAATAACTAGTGCAATTTACTAGTGTGCTATTCTGTAATATGTGATGAAGGCAGGTTTTGTGTTTTATATGTATATATATATAGTATATATATATATATATATATATATATATATATATATATATATATATATATATATATATATATATATATATATATATATATATATATATATATAAAATATATATATATATATATATATATATATTATTGTACCCACGAACGAGTGGTATTGATCAATAACAACATTGCACTAGCCAAGGAGCCTAACCCATGATGCTTTGGCCCTCCTCATGGTGAGCGAAAATACATGACGCCTTAGACCACACAATCCTTAATCTTCTAATGTAACATTTTTTTCTTTTTTTTTTCTTAATATGGATTATTTCAATATTATAGTAAATCAACTTCATTATTACAATTTTCTATAGCTTTAAAATAGTAGTGGTTCATTCTAAAATGTTTGGAGAGATTTGATTTAGAAGAATATTTGTTTGAACATACCTGACATTGATGTTTTATTCCTAAATGAACAAAATCAAGATTAAAAAAATTCAATTCCTGTAGAATAAACCTCAAAATTTTTACAACTTTTATTATCTACATTTTTCTGTATTTTTTTATTATTTCTTTTAAAAAGGCATCTACAAGTATTATGTTGTTAACTTGTGGCAGTGACAGAAGTTATTTTTTCTTTGTTTTTTCCCAGATCCTTCGCAGTTTTTCGTAAATATTGGCGAGATGTTATTGCTCCAGTCTTATCTCTGTTAATAAATTTAGGCTAACATTTCTCAAAATGGTTTGTTCTTAAAGTATCAATTGTACCGAGTGCGGTTGTTACTATAGAAATTACTTTTATTATTCTAATTACATTTGAGATCCTATTGAATTCTGCCACTGGAACAATTGCGGCATTATTTTTTTCTAATTGATGACGATTATTTAGGGGATTTTGGTTTTATCATTTCTGCTTAATTTTTTTTTTTTTTTTTTTTTTTGGTTATTGTTCAGACAAACATATTTTACATTTTCTGTATTTTTTTTATTTAAACATGCGTGATTGTCATATAGGAGCAAATGGAGCCATTTATTTTTTTACTTTACGTGCTGTTAGAGTGTGATTAAGGTAACTTATGAAGGGATTCAGAAAAACCGGGAGACTGGACTCGAGTCCTGGAGATGAGAAGTACAGTGTCTGCAATTTGAAGGAGGGGTATAAGTGAGCCACTGGCAAGACAGTGATGGAGCGATCGATGGTGAAAATTTTTTTCGGGTCACCGTACCTTGGTGGGAGACTGCTGTCAAACTCGATTCAGTAGAGATTTTTTTTTTTTTGTATACAATAATTTCCACAACATATTTCTTGTATTGTTTATCTAAAAAGAAAAAAAGTTAGTACTACATAATAAAATTGAAATTCACAATAATAATGTGTAAAAAGATGATTGTTATACTATTTAGAAGATAATCTAAGCAGAAATTATATTTAAATAAATATTATTTGATACTTTAGAGTTCTATTGGTCTAATTTTTATTTTTTTCCATCTGCTGAGAGAGTTGAGACTAACTTGAATCTGCGAGTTTTAAATTGTCATATTATGAGAGAGTATTATAACTGGCTAGATTACACTTCCATTAATAAGCCTTTGTGGACTTTGCTTTTAGCAACTTTAACTTCCTTCTCAGACGTGGAGGGTGTCGAGTCCATAACAGGAACAGAAGAATCCATTATGATGCCAAATAGATGGAAAAGGGTAGCAATAGATTGGCGGATAGAGAGGCTGGCTGGCTGGCTGGCTGGCTGGCTGGCTGGCTGGCTGGCTGGCTGGCTGGCTGGCTGGCTGGCTGGCTGGCTGGCTGGCTGCCTGGCTGGCTGCCTGCCTGCCTGGCTGCCTATCAATGCTACCCAGCTATGATAATTGATCCACCACAATACGTTCTCCTATAAAGATGTTAAAGTCTCCTATTGGTCAAGTGATGACGTGGTATATAACTACTGGGTGAATGAAATTTAAATGTAATACGGGCTGTCAAAGCCATAAAAATAATAATAAATTTTATTTTTTTTGAAACAATTATCTCAATTTAAAGGTGAAAAACTTACAATTAGTAAACGTGAGCATAATCCAGCAATGGAGGGTTTTTAATGGGTTTAGGTAGTGGAACATCAGTCTGTCATAACGTTGTATAGCTTGTCGTACTTAGTCTGAAGTCGGTGTAGCAGTAATAAAGTGAGATACGTAGTTGTTGGAGCTTTACACTATCAAATATTTTTTTTATTATAAATTATTAGTTATTAATTTTATACCTGATGTTAATTTTTATCAATTAATTGATTAATAATATGTCCTTATAAATTCTATTTTTTTTTACTTACTGAATTTCATTTTTTTTTTAAATTTGTTTTATTTGAGAAAATATAGATAGATTATTCTTTAATTTATATTTAATTTTCTACTGTAAACATTTGCCAGCTTCCAGAGAGAGAGAGAACGATAGATACATAGATAGATAGACAGATAGAGAGAGAGAGAGAGAGAGAGAGAGAGAGAGAGAGAGAGAGAGAGAGAGAGAGAGAGAGAGAGAGAGGAAGGCAGACATATTAGGGAAGAGCTCCAAAATGCCCACGACAATATTACATTACATTCCGGTGCTCTTGTGTTTCTTTCTCAAACATTATGGTTATTTTCTCCTTCGTTATTCCTCCATTTCTATATTTTATGCTTTACTCCTCTGTTCTTCAATTAACTCTAAGAAATGTTGAAGCAAGACTTACCGTTGAAGCAAGAGTTACTGTTGAAGCAAGAGTGTTGAAGCAAGTGTTACTGTTGAATCAAGAGTCTCTGTTAAAGCAGGATATACGGTTGAAGCAAGAGGTTACTGTTGAAAGAGGAGTTACTGTTGAAGCAAAAGTTACTGTTGGAACAAGTGTTGCTGTTAAAGCAAGAGGTATGATGAAACAAGAGTTTCTGCTGAAGCAAGACCTACCGTTGAAACAAGAATTACTGTTCAAGTAAGAGTTTCTGTTGAAACAAGAGTTTCTGTTGAAACAAGAGTTTCTGTTGAAACAAGAGTTTCTGTTGAAACAAGAGTTTCTGTTGAAACAAGAGTTTCTGTTGAAACAAGAGTTTCTGTTGAAACAAGAGATACCGCACGATGGTTTCCATGGTTTTCTTAAATGCCTGAAACAGGATTTATTAACGTCTTAAAGGATATCCTTTCATGGCTTGCATGATACCTGGAGTATACATGGAGAGGGTTTCGGGGGTCAACGCCCCCGCAGCTTCTTCTGAGACCAGGCCTCGTGGTGGATCAGTGTCTGATCAACCAGACTGTTACTGCTGGCCGCACGTAAACTGACGTACGAACCACAGCCCGGTTGGTCAGGTACTGACTTTAGGTGCCTATCCAGCACCTTCTTGAAGACAGCCAGGGGTCTATTGGTAATCCCTCTTATGCATGCTGGGAGGTAGTTTAACAGTCTTGGGCTCATGACACTTATTGTTTTATCTGTCATTGTAGTCGTGGCGCCCCTGCTTTTCACTGGGGGAATGTTGCACTCCTGCCGAGTCTTTTGCTTTCACAGGGAGTGATTTTCGTGTGCAAGTTTGGTACTAATCCCTCTAGGATTTTCAAGTGTATATTATCATGTATCTCTCTCGCCTGCGTTCCAGGGAATACAAATCAAGGGACTTCAACCGTTCCCAGTAATTTAGGTGCTTTATCGTACTTACATGTGCCGTGAAAGTTCTTTGTACACTCTCCAGGTCTGCAATGTCTCCAGCCTTGAAGGGGCCGTTAGTGTACAGCAGTATTCCAGCCGAGAGAGAACAAGCGATTTGAAGAGAATCATCATGGGCTTGGCAAGCCTAGTTTTGAAGGTTCTCATTATCCATCCTATCATTTTCCTAGCAGATGTGGTAGATACATTGTTGTGGTCTTTGAGGGATAGATCCTCTGACATTATCACTCCCAGGTCTTCACATTACTTTTTCGCTGTATTGTATGGTTAGAATTTGTTGTATACCCTGATACAGTTTAAATTTCCTCAATGTTCTGTTGTAGATTCGCCGGTATAATTGCCCGGCTCGGGCCTTTTCAGGTGGTGGCCCGGCCTTGAATCCCTTTCTCGGGAGTGTCTCAGACCAATATCTGCCATGGGAGGAGATATAAGTACCTTCTCGTCTTCTGGGACTAGCTGTCCAAGGCCTAGCCACATTCCCCGCCCCACGGGGCTCGGAGGGAGAAGCTAGGCACCTTGGGGTGCCACAAACCCCGCCCACACTGGGCAGCTGCATACAGCAGACGATGTCAGGAGGTGCAAAGGCAGCAAGCACTACAGGATCCTTTTGGAGTCACCCCCAGCTTTAGACATTACGTCTGAGCGATGGGGAAGCTCAAGAATGTCTCTTCCTGTGAGTGTTGCTACTGCTAGTTCACTTGTCCGTTGCACTGTGAATTTACTCACGTTTTCCATATCTGAGTAGTTAAAATTTCTCTTCATTGAACTTCATATTGTTTTGAGTGGCCCATTTGAAGATTTGGTTGATGTCCGCTTGTAGTCTTGCGGTGTCTTCGATGGAGGACACTGTCATGGCAATTTGGGTGTCATCCGCAAAGGAAGACATGGAGCTATGGCTTACATCTCTCTTTCTATGTCAGATATGAGGATGAGGAATAGGATGGGAGCGAGTACAGTGCTTCGTGGAACAGAGCTTTTCCCCGTAGCTGCCTCGGACTTTACTCTGTTTACTATTACTCTTTGTGTTCTATTTGTTGGAAGTTATAGATCCATCTACCAAATTCCTGTTATTCCTTTAACACATTTTGTGCTATTACACCATGGTCACACTTGTCGAAGGCTTTTGCAAAATCTGTGTATACTACATCTGCATTTTGTTTATCCTCTGCAGCATCCAGGACCTTGTCATAGTGGTTCATTAGCTGGGACAGGCAGGAGCTACCTGCTCTAAACCCGTGTTGCCCTGGGTTGTATAATTGATGGGTATCTAGGTGGTTGGCGATCTTGCTTCTTAGAACCCTTTCAAAGATTTTTATATGGGATGTTAGTGTTATCGGTCTGTAGTCCTTTGCAATTGCTCTACTGCCACCTTTGTAGAGTGGGACTATGTCTGTTGCTTTTAGTGAGTGTGGGATGACCCCTGTGGCCATGTTTCTTCTCCATAGAATGCTGAAGGCACGTGACAGGGGCTTCTTGCAGTTCTTGATGAACACAGAGTTCCATGAGTCTCGGTCTGGGTCAGAGTACATGGGCATGTTATTTATTGCCTTTTCAAAGTCTTGTGGTGTTAAGATAATATCAGAGATTTTTGAGATGACCAAATTTTGGGTCTCGTTCATAAAGAATCCATTTAGATTGTCGACCCTTAGTCTGGGTAATGGCTCACTGAACACTGAGTCGTATTGGGACTTTAAT
>WNWK01007734.1:60000-91098 GCA_009830355.1 Cherax destructor
GTGACCTGATGTAGAGAACTATCTTGAAGAACAATTATGTGTGACTGATGAGTGTACAACTGAAGAACAATTATGTGGTGACCTGATGTAGCGCACTATCTTGAAGAACAATTATGTGGTGACCTTATGTAGCGCACTATCTTGAAGAACAATTATGTGGTGACCTGATGTAGCGTACTATCTTGAAGAACAATTATGTGGTGACCTGATGTAACGCACTATCTTGAAGAACAATTATGTGGTGACCTGATGTAGAGAAATATCTTGAAGAACAATTATGTGGTGACCTGATGTAGTGTACTATCTTCAAGAACAATTATGTGGTGACCTGATGTAGCACACTATCTTGAAGAACAATTATGTGGTGACCTGATGTAGCGTACTATCTTGAAGAACAATTATGTGGTGACCTGATGTAGTGTACTATCTTGAAGAACAATTCGTAATTAAGAAGCGGAAAAAAACAGATTTGAGTGTAAATATCACATTTGTTTTATGAAATACACATGAACAAAACATTACTGTAACACACATGAACACAACATTACAGTAACACACATGAACACAACATTACAGTAACACACATGAACACAACATTACAGTAACACACATGAACACAACATTACTGTAACACACATGAACACAACATTACTGTAACACACATGAACACAACATTACAGTAACACACATGAACACAACATTACTGTAACACACATGAACACAACATTACAGTAACACACATGACCATGTGTTATGTTGATATGAGTTACAGTAATACAACGCACATCAACAGAATATTATTAGTGTTCGCCTGAGTAACAAATTTCAGAATGACCTTTAAAAATCTATACAGAGAATCCATCAAAGTATTAAATACTAAGAGGCTGAAGCACTAAGACCATGCTTGGTAACCCCATCACACAAAATTTATAAAGAGTGTAAAGACACTAGAGGAACTTCAGTCTCTAACTAAGCTGTTGCCTGAAAGATGGAACATAGGATATAAAAAGAAACGATGGGGATAAACGCGACCTCATGTCTCTGGAAATTGTAGAATATGAGGAGACATGATTACGACGTAAAAATACTCCGTGTGGGATCAGAACGAGAGCTACATAATAACCCAGATGAGCCAGAGAAACGAATACTTTCTTATTCATTCAGTGTTAGAGACATGAAGATGTAAAATAAATCATAGAAAGAGACAGTAGAAACCAGATCTGTTCACAAGTGTGCGAGTGGAAAGATTTGGGACCAAGAGATGGAGCTTTACACCTTGAAAATGAGCTATATAAATATACCACCTTCCTTATAATATTTTGCTCTGATGTTTTGCAACACATCATCTACGTAGCCAAAGGACTCATACAACAGTCGAAACTGTGATGACTAGAATGCATACACCTCAGTGAGTGTTTACTCACATATTTGTCGTTGCAGAGGTCGAATCACAGCTTCTGGTCCCGCCTCTTCGCTGGTCGTCAGTAGATCCATTCTGTCTCTACTCCATGAGCTTTATCGTATCCTGCCTCCACTGCATCGCTTCCCAGATTGTTCCACTTCCTGACAACTCTATGACTGAAGAAATACTTCCTAACATCCCTGTGACTTACCTGAGTTTTCAACTTCCATTTGTGACCCCTTTCCGCTCTGTCCCATTCCACCTTGTCAATTCCTCTCAGTATTTTATATGTCGTTATCATGTCCCCCAATCCCTCCTATTCTCCAGTGTCGTAAGGTTGATTTCCCTTAACCTCTCCTTAACTCCGGGACTAGTCTTGTTGCAAACCTTTGCACTTTCTTCAATTTCCTAACGTTCTTGACCAAGTGTGGGTTCCATACTGGTGATGCTTACTCCAATATGGGTCTGACGTACAACAGTTATTTGGTTGATGTGCGCCTCAGGAGATGTGCTCAGTTTTATAATAACTCAATGAGGTTCCATTTCCTTGAGTGAAGTTTGCAGTCTTTGGCCCCTAGCCTGTCCTCTGTCTGCCGTCTACTTTGGCTCCAGAAGCCAGTTGTTGGACCAGGCTGCAAGCCTGTGTCTCATATGTCTTTAAGTGCCAACTGTGCCCTGGCGTACCTATTTCTGCCTCTTGAAATGCCTGTCCTTGTGAACCCAATCAACTCGGGGTATTATGAACATCATTTCGTATGTTCCCTGATCCTGCTGTCCGGTAATGAGGTTTAGCTCCCTCGGTCGCTCCTCATACTCCATATTCTTCATTTCTGAGACTTGCCTCGTTGCAAACTTCTGCTCTTCTTCCAATTTCATGACATTCTTGATCACGTGTGGGTTTAATGCTTTTGATGGATGCTCCAAGATGCACCAATCTTGTATATAGTGTCGTGAATGATTCTTTGTTCAGATTTCTAGAAGTTAATCTTAGATTTGCCATGTGCTGGAGGGGTTATTCAGTTAATATGTGCCTCAAGCGATATGCTTGGTGCTATCCTTACCCTGAGGTGGTTATCCTTGAGCGAGGTTTGCAGCCTTTAACCCCCGAATCTGAATTCCATTTCTGGTGTTCTTTGCCCTCATCCAATTCTCATAAACTTTGCTCTTGCTGAGCTTCAATTGCAATAAGCACTTGTCAGATAATATTGAAACTCGTCTCACGTTTTTTTTTTTTTTTTTTTTTTCTTACTAATTTCACATAATCTATGAGCAGCGATATATGATAATCCATCTTCCCTGGCATGTCGTTCATGTATACAAGAAACAGTACTGGTCATAGTTCCGAACCTCGTGCAACCTAGAGATGTCTCAAATAACATGAATCCAAATCAATATCTGGAAAGGATAAACTCTCTGGCAGCTGAAGTATGCTCATGAAATATTTCCTTAAGGAAAAATAATAGAAGAAGTAAACTGTAAAAAGAGAGAGAGAGACGTTCCCTTCACAGGCGAAGGCAAAGAATCACTGAGATCTTCAAGGGGACTAGATTATCTGAAATATGTAAGAAAACACTAACTGGGAAGTAGAAAATATTGAACTTTAGTTAAAGATTCATACAGGATCGACGAGAGACAGAAGAAGCTGAAAGCAATTAATGAAACTGAAAGAAATCCAAATTATTTCTTTTTATATGCCAAAAACAAGGCAAAAACCACTTCCAGTATCGGGCTTTTGCTTAAACAAGATGGGACTTATTCAAACGTCGGGGAAGAAATGAGTGAGATACTTAAGTCTCAGTATGACTCTCTGTTTAGTGAGCCATTAATTAGACTAAAGATCGACAGTCCGAATGAATTTTTCATGAATGAGCTTCAAAACTCCGTCAGTGTATGCCAATTTTTTGACATAACCCCTAACTCCAATGGCCTTTGAAAAAGCCAGGCTCAGACTGCATTCCTGAAGTATGTTATGGAGAGGGAGCCTGGACACGGTTGTCATCAGTCACTAAACACAACGAATAGCCCCACTCCATAAAGGTGGCAGCAAGGCAATAGTAAAGAAATATAGACCAATAGCTCTAACGTCCCACATTATAAAAATCTTTGAAAGAGTTCTAAGAAGCATGATTGCCAACCACTTAGATTCTCAACAATTGCACAATCCAGTGCAACTTGAGTTTAAGGTAGACCGCTCCCGCCTCTCACAACCACTGGACTACTATGATATATGGTCTTGGATTCACTGGAAGACAAAGAGAATGCAGATGTAGTTTACACAGACTTTGCAAAAGCCGTCGACAAGTGTGATCATGGTGTAATAGCGCACAAAAAGTGGGCATTGATTTTCAACTTTCTAACCAACAGAACGCAGAGTAATTGGTAAACAAGTTAAAACGGAGGTTACCACAGTGAAAAGCTCTGTTCCACAAGGCACAGTACTTTCTCTTATCTTATTCCTCATCTTCATATCAGACATAGACTGAGATGTAAACTATAGCACCGTGTCTTCCTTAGCAGACGATACGAGAATCTCCATTGAGGACTCAATAAATCTCCAAATGGATACAGCCAAGTTTTCCACAGAAAAGTAAATGATGTTCAATGAAGACAAATTTCAGTTACTCCATTATGGAAAACTTGGGGAAGCAATTGCTAGAACGGAGTATACTACAAACTCTAACCACACAATAGAGTGAAAAAGTAATGTGAAGGACTTGAGAGTGTTAATGTCAGAGGATATCACCTTCAAGGATCACATTTTCTGCGAGGAAAATGATAGGAATGATAATGAGAACTTTCAAAATAAGGGATGCCATGCCAGTGATGATCCTTTATAAGTTACTTTTTCTCTTTAGACTAGAATACTGCTGTACACTAATATCCCTATTCAAAGCAGGTGAAATCGCAGATCTAGAAAATATACAGAGAACCTTGACTGCATGTATAAGTTCAGTCAAGCACCTTAATTACTGCGAGTGTTTGGAGTCTCTTGACCTGTAGTCCCTGGAACGCAGGAGAGAGATATACATCATAATCTACACCTGGAAAATCCTAGAGGAACTGGTACTAAATATACACACAGAAATCACTCTCTACGAAAGCAAAAGACTGGGAAGATAGTGCAACTCCTACCTAATGAAAAACAGGGGTGCCATGAATAACCAAGTGAAAACACAATAAGTGTTCGGGACCCAAGACTGTTCAGTACCATGCATAAGGGGAATTACTTCTAGACCCCTGGCTGCCTTCAAGGAGCTGGCCAGATATCTGAAGTCAGAACCCGATTAACCGGGCTGTGGTTCGCATGTTGGATTGCTTGTGACCAGCAATAACAGCCTGGTTGATCAGGCCTTGATCCACCGGGAGGCCTGGTCAAGGACTAAGCCGCGGGGGCGTTGACCCTCGGAACGACCTCCAGATAGACTGCAGGTGAACTCTGCTTGTTACATTTGAGCACTTCGATGCCTCTTCCTAGACAATCACCCTTTGTTTTCATTTTGTTAGATATTCATTGATCCTTTGTTGTGCCTTCCCCGTTATTCCTGCCTTCCCTTCCAGTGTTTTGTCCCAGTCTCTTGTACAGTACTGTGTGGAACATCTACCTGGAGTCTGGGTGTTTCCGAGGTCAATGCCCCTGCGGCCTGGTCCATGACCAAGCTTCGTTGTGGATCAGGGCCTGATCAACTAGGTTGTTTCGTACAGTCCAGGAATATTCAGTAATCCTTCCTACTTTCTGTCTGTCTGTCTGTCTGTCTGTCTGTCTCTGTCTCTGTCTGTCTGTCTGTCTCTCTCTCTCTCTCTCTCTCTCTCTCTCTCTCTCTCTCTCTCTCTCTCTCTCTCTCTCTCTCTCTCTCTCTCTCTCTCTCTCTCTCTCTCTCTCACTCTTGCCTCATAGAACTCAAGCATGTTTGCGAGTCAGGATTTATCATCTCAGAAACCATGCTGGTTGTTGTTTATGAAGCTGCTCCTTTCCAGGTGCCCAACCATTCTCTGATAATCTTCTCCAGTACCCTACATAATATGCATCTTAGTGACACCGGTCTGTAGTTTGATGCTACCTGACTGTCCATTTCTTCAATATTGCAACTACATTTGCTGTCTTCCACACCTCTGGCAGTCCTCTGTCTCAGTTGTAAATTTAATGTCAAGGTTCGCAGAGTGCTTCTGAACCCTCTCAGAACCTACTGGGAGGTATTGTCTGGTTTCCAGGGATTGTAGCTCATTCAGTAGTATTTTCACCTCTTGTCTGTTGTGTGTATTGTGTTCAGTATTTTTTTGCTGTATTTTTTTTTTCTTCGACTCTCTGGTATTGTTCCTTTTTCCTGTGTGAATACTTCCATAAAGTGTTTGGCTTCTCTCAGACTTCTTGGTCACTTTACTCCTTTTGAGCTTCCCTTCTTTCTTCTGTTTTATTACCTGGTGGGTTTTTCTTTCAACTTGGGTTCAGATGTGGCTTACGATGGCACGCCATTTTTAAGTCGTCGTACAGCTCTCGTCTCCCGCAGGTGCGGTCGTTTCTCGTTATTCGCCAGCTTGTTTTCCTTTCTGCTGTTCCTTGCCACTTCCATTTTTTTCAACGTTTGTGTATTTTTAGCTGTTGCCTCTCTCCATCTCTGGTCAGACCGTGGACTACCTCTCTTCTTAATCTTTGATTATTCTGCTTCTATGTATGAATTTCTCGCCTGCCTCTTGGCATTATCCAGCTAATTTTTTTCATTTTATTTGTTGTTTTTCTTCCAGGTCCCATTCCTTCATTGTTTCCTCTTCTTAAGTCTAAATTAATTTTTCCCTTTCGTTACAACTTTTTTTTTCCTGTAAGGTATTTAAGGTGTTATATGGTTGCTAGCACCAACGATTTTCTCTTATTCTACTTCACCTATGAAGGAATCACTCAGGGCGAATATTAGGTCCAGTCTTGCCGCCTCCATCATCTTAGTTTTCTAAGTAACTGATCCCTCTGTGAGAATCTCACTCCAGTATTTGTGTGTCTGTTACTGTGTTGGTGACTACGTGAACACAGCCTCTCGGGTGACCGCATAGCATCTCAATAAGTAATGAACTTTCTCTCCCCGACACAGATGTACTATGTGTGAGAGTGAGAGAGAGAGAGAGAGAGATAGAGAGAGATAGAGAGAGAGACTGAAATTTAGCTGGCCTCTACGTTTCACTTATCATTAATTACTAACGGCTAGTGAGTCATTAACTACCTAGACCCCTGGTGACGTCCTTAAAGCTCTCAGATTCTACAAATTTAAAACAATGAAAGAAAGACAAAAGTTGGGCAGTTTTGCTTCACCGTCGAAATTTAATCAATTCAAATCCTATGGGCTTGAACTCCTCCTCAAAAGTCTGAGTTCTCATTAAAACTTGTTGGTCTTGGGCACGGTCCCCGGGGCTTGCCACCCCATCCTCCTCTCCTCTCGCAACTACACTCTACCCTCTTCTCTTTACAATGATAATAATAATAATGATAATAATAATAATAATAATAATAATAATAATAATAATAATAATAATAATAATAATAATAATAATAATAATAATAATAATAATAATTATTATTATTATTATTAGGTGCGGCCCACAACTGGCCACTAGGATGAGGCCCACAACTGGCCACTTGGGTGCGGCCCACAACTGGCCACTTGGGTGCGGCCCACAAATGGCCATAAGGGTGCGGCCCACTACTGTTGAGTGTACTACGTCAGACGAGGCAGTCTAAGGAAATTTTGCTTAAACGTCTTTGCTTGCCCAGGGATCGAACCTTGGCTCATGTGGTTGTGAGCAGAATGCTTACCCATTGGGCTCCAGATCTTGTAAGTAACGAGAACGGAAGAGAGAAACACAGACGGAAAGAAAGAGAGTACTTACCTGTATGTACTCACTTATATGTGTTTTTTTAAGGGCCGAGTCACAGCTCCTGGCCTTGCCTTTCTGCTGGCCGCTTCTGGTTTCACTCTCTCCTGGCTGAGTGAGCCCTATCATGCCTTGTCTCAAAGCTATTTATGGATTCTTCCTGTAGCACTTCACTGTCTAAGGCTAAAAAAAATACTTCTTAACATCCCTGTGCCTCATATGAGTTAATAATGTCCATGTGTTACCTCATGTACCTTTGATCCGCCTCTCATACAAACTCTCCCTGTCCACCCAGTCAATTCCTCCGAGTATTTTGTACGTCCTAATCATGTTATCTCTGATTCTTTTGTCGTCTCGTTTCGTCAGGTTTAGCTCCTCTAGACTCTCCTCCTACCTCATAAGTCTCAACACTTTTCCCATCTTCATTGCAAGTTTAACTAGATTGGGTTTCATACTCAGGACTGAGAATTTAGATTATGAAATCAACAAGATATTTAACATAGCCACAAAACTGAGATACCCCAGGGATTTTAAATGTTGAGAAGACCCTACTGTCAGCTAGGAACATTTTCTACAGGACTGAACCTAAGGAAATGCCTGACAGGAAAAATGTATTGGTCTTGCCATACAATGAAAATTTGGCCTGCCTGCGTGAGGCACTAAAAAAACTCAATATAAATCTGACTTTCAAAATCAATGTTACAGTGAAACAGAGATTGATTAAAAACACACCACCTAATAATATGTGTGATGTCTATAAGGTCCCATGTACCCTTTGCCCACTCTCATACATTGGTCAGACAGGTAAATCTCTGGAAACTAGATTATCCCATCACCAGTACTCATTCAGGACAGGCCAGGTGTCGAATGTGATCTTTAACCATGTCAGTTCTTGCAATCACCCACCGGGGTGGGCTGCTTCCCAGATAATTGTACCCAACAGTTCCATCATAGAAAGAAACATAATTGAGTCCTCCCTCCTGAAACATGATAGGAATGCCGTATATAACTCAAATTATGGGCTGTACAAACTCGATAATAATTGAGTTGAGTCCATTGTGCACATCCTTAAACAACAATGTTATACAAAAGCACAGGATTGATCCTTATGTCAGGGGGTTTCGTGATGTTTCAGTTATGTTCGACCAGAGTCCGCAAACTGAACATCATGGTGCGTATAACCCACTCAGCTACAACATCAGTAGTAAGGTAGTAGGTATGGGGGTTCATTTAGGTATGGGTGCACATGTGCGATCATCCTAGGATAATCCAAAAGAAATGCAGAGCGACCTATTGAGGTCCTAACCCGTCTAGATGCAACGGTACAAGGTACACATAGGTGATTGCAACATAGTGATTGCAACTAGTTTAGTGGTTTACTGAATTAGGTTGTTAGTAAAATTATAATGATAATGATAATAATAATGATATTAACGGATAATAGTAGATAATAATGATGGTAATGGTGTTAAAAATGAGGCATTGCCCAGTTGTTATAAGAAAGAAAAGCCTGGTGTCCCGTAGCTAGGTCGCTAGCGCACTCACCTCACACACTGAAGTCCGGGGTTCGAATCTCCTCCGATACGGCTAGAAAACATTAGGGACGTGTTTCCATAAGACACCTGCTGTCCCCGTCCCTGTTCACCCATCTGTTTAAAATAAGTATCTGGGTGTCAGATGACTGGTGTGGGTCGCATCCTGGGACAAAACTGACCTAATTTGCCCGAAATGCTCTGCATAACAAGCGGCTTTCTATATAGTAGTATGTCATTGATATCAGCTAGGCCTGTATACCTTGTACATGTACTTGTAGTAAATAAAGATATAATATGTTAATTCACACAGACATCTTAATTGACACTTACGCGATGGTCTGGAGTTCTGAGACTCTCTGACCGCGGGTTCGAACCCCACCCGTGGTATGGTTTACTGAGAGTATTTCCTGAACATTCTGGAATGTTCTGCGACACCGGTTGCCAAAATAAGGGATTTATTCCACTGTTTCATTAGTTAGAGTTTGTTCACTTTATATATATATATATATATATATATATATATATATATATATATATATATATATATATTTTTATATATATATATAATATAATATATACTCAACACAGTCTAGTGATTAGTAGAGGAACAACGTCAAGTATTAACTGGAACGCCACAAACATAACTGAGTACAAACTTTCGTTCATCCCTGGTCAGGAACAGTGAATCGACCCCCGCAAACATTAGGCGAGGCTTGTCCGGAGATCATAAAGTTTCCGGCAGCCTCGCGAGGGTTCAGGGCTTCATTTTAGCATAATTACGTCAGGGACCACGACCATGACGAGTAAGTAGCTATCTTTCTACCCCTTCTATCCTTCCCTCACCCTCCTATCCTTTCCTTTCTCCCTTCATCCTTCCTCCTTCCATTTCATTACAATCCCTTTCCTTCTCCCCGTCTCCCCTTCTCTTTCCTTCCTATCCCTCCCCTTCGCCCCTTCCCCTCCTATTCCCCCAGCCTGTTTTTATTACAGCTGGAAAATAATAATTGTTCTGGTATTAAATAAATGTTGTGAAAGCATCGTTATTATGTTCATTTCTTTTTCGCATTTTTAGTTGAATTTTGAACATTTTTCCTTCTTTTGTTCTCTTCATTTATTACTGTAATAAATACTTCTTTATTTTGTAATTGTCATATATGTAAATGTCTCGTCGATAAGCTAGTAAACGTGTTTTGTACTTGAGTTAATGAAGGTGACGTGTGCGTGTGTGTGTGTGTGTGTGTGTGCGTGCGTGTGTGTGTGTATGTGTGTGTGTGTGTGGTGTGCGTGTGTGTGGGGGTTTTCGTGTGTTTGTGTGTCGTGTGTGTGTGTATGTGTGATGTGTGTGTGTGTGTGTGTGTGTGTGTGCGTGTGTGTGTGTGTGTGTGTGTTTGTGTGTGTGTGTGTGCTGTGTGTGTATGTGTGTATGTGTGTGTGTGTGTGTGTGTGTGTGTGTGTGTGTGTGTGTGGTGTGTGTGTGTTGTGTGTGTGTGTGTGTGTGTGTGTGTGTGTGTGATGTGTGTGTGTGTGTGTGTGTGTGTGTTGTGTGTTGTGTGTGGTTGTGTGTGTGTGTGTGTGTGTGTGTGTGTGTGTGTGTGTGTGTGTGTGTGTGTGTGTGTGTGTGTGTGTGTGTTGTACTCACTAATTGTGGTTGCAGGGGTCGTGACTCAGCTCCTGGCCCCGCCTCTTCGCTGTCTGCTACTGGGTCTCTGCTCTCCTGCTCCATGAGCTTTATCATACCTTGTCTTAAAACTATGTATGGTTCCTGCCTCCACTATATCTTTCTCTAGTCCATTCCACTTCCTGACTACTCTGTGGCTGAAGAAATGTTTCCTGACATCCCTTTGACTCATCTGAGTCTTCAGCTTCCAGTTGTGTCCCCTTGTTTCTGTGTTCCCTCTCTGAAACAACCTGTCACTATCTACCTTGTCAATTCCCCGCAGTATTTTGTATGTCGTTATCATGTCTCCTCTGACCCTTCTTTCCTCCAGTGTTGTTAGTCCTATTTCCCTCAACCTTTCTTCATAAGACAGACCCCTGAGTTGTGGAACTAACCTTGTCGCAAACCTTTGCACTTTCTCTAGTTTCCTTACGTGCTTGACCAGGTGTGGGTTCCAGACTGGTGCTGCATATTCTAGTATGGGCCTGACGTACACGGTATACAGTGTCTTGAACGATTCCTTGTTAAGGTAACGGAATGCTAATCTAAGGTTTGCCAGACGCCCATATGCTGCCGCAGTTATCTGGTTGATGTGTGCCTCCGGAGACGTGCTAGGCGTTATACTCACTCCAAGGTCTTTCTCCTTTGCCGAGGTTTGTAGCCTTTGTCCGCCTAGCTTGTACTCTGTCAGCGGTCTTCTTTGCCCTTCTCCGATCCTCATGACTTTGCATTTGGAGGGATTGAATTCGAGAAGCCAACTGCTAGACCAGATGTCGAGCTTGTCCAGGTCTGTTTGCAGCCCTGCCTGGTCCTCTTCCGATGTGATTCTCCTCATTATTTTCACATCATCCGCGAATAGAGACACTTCTGATTCTATCCCGTCCGTCATGTCATTTACATATACCAGGAATAACACTGGTCCTAGGACTGACCCCTGCGGTACACCGCTCGTCACAGGCGCCCACTGTGATACCTCACCACGCACCATGGCCCGTTGTTGCCTCCCTTTGAGGTATTCCCTGATCCATTCCAGTGCCCTTCCTGTTATACCTAAACATAAGAACATAAGAAAGGAGGAACACTGCAGCAGGCCTGTTGGCCCATACTAGGCAGGTCCTTCACAATCCGTCCCACTAACAGAATATTTGCTCAACCCAATTTTCAATGCTACCCAATACCTGCTTGTTCTTCCAACTTCTTTACTAATCTCATGTGAGGAACTGTGTCGAAGGCCTTCCTGCAGTCCAGGAAAATGCAATCAACCCACCCTTCTCTCTCCTGCCTTACCTCTGTTACTTTATCATAGAACTCTAGGAGGTTTGTTACACAGGATTTGCCTTCCCGGAATCCATGCTGTCTGGTGTTTATTATCCTGTTCCGCTCAAGGGTTCCACCATTCTTTTCCTGATGATTTTCTCCAGGACTTTGCACACTATACATGTAAGTGACACCGGTCTATAGTTTAGTGCCTCTTTTCTGTCTCCTTTTTTAAAAATGGGGACTACGTTGGCCTTCTTCCATACCTCAGGTAGCTGCCCAGTTTCAAGGGATGTGTTGAATATTGTGGTAAGTGGCACACTCAGTACCTCAGCTCCTTCCCGAAGAACCCACGGGAGATATTGTCCGGACCCATCGCCTTTGAGGTATCGAGGTCACTGAGAAACTGCTTCACTTCCTCCTCAGTTGTGTATGCCCTCTAGCACTTGGTACATCCTTTGTTGGTGACGAACCATGTCCTGTCTACCCAGCTGCCTTCCTTCCTCCATTGTGAATACTTCCTTAAATCTCAAGTTGAGCTCCTCACATACCTCTTGATCATTACTTGTGAGTTCCCATCTTCTCTCCTCAGCCTTATCACCTGGTCCTTGACTGTTGTCTTCCTTCTGATGTGACTGAACATCAGTTTCGGTCGGACTTGACTTTCGATGCTATGTCGTTTCGTACTGTTTCTGGGCCTCCCTCCGTACTTGTGCATACTCGTTTCTAGCTCTTCTACTAATCTCTTTGTGTACTTGGGTTCTTTGCCTTCTGTACCGTTTCCATTCTCTGATACTCTGATTCTTTGCCTCCCTGCACCTTTGGGTAAACCAGGGCTCTTTCTGGCCTTCCCATTTAAACATTTGCATCTGAGTATAAACCGTTCCTCTGCCTCCTTGCACTTTGCCCCTACGTATTCCATCATTTCATTTATTGTCAGTCCTTCCATTTCCCTTTCCCACTGGATGTCCTGCAGGAAATTCCTCAAGCCCATGTAGTTTCCTCTTTTAAAGTCTGGTTTGTCTCTATCGGTACTGTTTCCCCTCTCCACCTGTAGCTCTACAATGTACTCAAAGCTAAGCACCATATGGTCACTGGCTCCCAGGGGTCTCTCGTGCTTTATGTCTTCAATATCTGAGCTGTTCAGGGTGAATACAAGGTCCAGTCTTGCTGGTTCATCTTCTCCCCTCTCTCTGGTCGTGTCCCTGACATGTTGGTGCATCAGGTTTTCCAGTACCACGTCCATCATCTTGGCTCTCCAAGTTTCTGGACCCCCACGTGGTTCATGGTTCTCCCAGTCGATCTCCCTGTGGTTGAAATCTCCCATGACCAGTAGCTTCGCTCTGCTCATGTGTGCTTTTCTTGCCACCTCCGCCAGGGTGTCCACCATCGCTCTGTTGTTCTCATCGTATTCTTCTCCTGGCCTCCTGCAGTTCTGTGGTGGGTTATACATCACTGCAATGATTATCTTATGCTCCCCAGACTGGATGGTACCTACTATGAAATCCCGTTCTCTACCCCCCTCCACTCCTACCATTTCCTCGAATCTCCAACGGTGCCTTACAAGCAGTGCGACCCCTCCACCCCCCCTGCTCCTCCTATCTTTCCTCAGGATCTGATATCCCTGTGGGAAGATTGCATCTGTTACTGTCTCATTTAGTTTAGTTTCTGTGACCGCTATGATGTCTGGGGATGCCTCATCTATTCTTTCATTCCACTCTTCATACTTATTCGTAATTCCATCCGCATTTGTGTACCAAACGTTCAACCTTGTTTCCAATACTGTGGCCCTGGGGAGATCTTGGTGGGTTGGGGGTGTGGGCAGGGTGCCCGCAGGGGGTTGCAGCATGGGTGGGGGTGATTGTATGGTTGGGGTATGGGCAGGTGGGGTGCAGCTTGAGGGGGGGGGGGGGTAACTGTGACGGTGGGTTTTCATTTGCTAGGGTGGGGACAGGGGGCCTGATAAGTGGGTGTGGTGCTAGAGTGTATGGGTGTCGTGGGTTGTTTGTGATATGAGGCCCGCTGAGGGTATTTCCAGTGTGTGTGTTTGTCCTGCTTGGGCTTGGTGTCCTCCGTATCTCGCTGTCTCCCTCCCCTCCCCCTCTCTTCTCCTTCTTATCCTCTCCCTCCGGGCCTCCCTTTCTTCCTGTGTTCTGTCTCGATCTAGATATACATTCCGGTACCCCTGGTTCGTCCTCAGCCGAGCTTTCTCTTGCAGGATCATGGTGCGTGCTGATTCTGCCTTGAATATTACCTTGAGGGGTCGATTTCTTCCCTTGTGTACCACCCGATTCTCCGAAAATTTGTCACTTGGGATGAGTCTCCCCCTATTGCTAGCATGATACCATCGATCTGTTCTGTCTCCTCCTGTTTCCTTCTGTCGTGGGTGTCTCCTTCGACTTCCTTCAGGCCATAGATGAAAATCGACTTCTCCCTTTCCTCCTCCCACTGTGTCTCCCATTGCCTTGTCAAAGGTGCATTATCCTCTCCCGGTGCTGTCATGAATGTATTCCCCGTGTTCCTTTGTGTGTCCGGTCTGCTCTTACGTCCCTGTCCGCTGCAGTGGGTTGTTGGGGTCTCCATGTTTAGCGTGTCTGCTGTTTTGTCTACCCTCTCATATGTTGTTTCTGTGCTCCCATTCGTTGTTCCTGTGGTGCTCTTCGTGACCCTGGCTGCTTCTTCTATATCCTTCTCGTGTGTTGTTATCCTGCTCGTCTTGCTTCGGGCCCCATGTGTGCCTGCCAGTGCCTGTGCGTACCTGAGTTCTCCTACTTTCTCCTCATTCCCTTTGGCTGTGCCTGGTGCACAAGCCCCAAGCGTTGTTTCCTGCCAGGTACTGTTGTCTCTATTCTGTGTCAGTTCCTGCAGCTTCTCTTCTAGGGTGTGTGCGTGTGTGTGTGTGTATGTGTGTTGGCGCACACTGTGATGGGTCTGTTCCTTGTTATGTTGAGGGTTGAGACCTTTTTTGACGGATTAAGACTGCAGAGATAGATAGATAGATAGATAGATAGATAGAGAGAGAGAGAGAGAGAGAGAGAGAGAGAGAGAGAGAGAGAGAGAGAGAGAGAGAGAGAGAGTGAGAGATGCCCTGCCGAATGATTCATTGAGATCATCATAAAAACTGTGTCAATGCTTAACGGCCATGGAACTTTATGACAACAATAAATACAACCTGAAAACTGGCAGAAATATTAAGATATGCATCCAGAACCAAATATTAAAAAACACGACAGCCTGATTACTGCTACGACTAGAATTGGTAACTACATATTTAATAAGTAAACTTTTAAATTAATTTTGTCAAACACTAGTCTATTTTACACTTTTTTTTTATGATAAAATTCATGAAAATACGTAATATATATATATATATATATATATATATATATATATATATATATATATATATATATATATATATATTTTTATATATATATATATATATAATATATATATATATATTATTATTAAAATATTTTAATAATATTATTATATAATAATATATTATATAATATATATATATATATATATATATATATATATATATATATATATATATATATATATATATATATATATATATATATATATATATATATATATATATAGCAAAAAGATCACAGTAAACAGGTGATATCAAAATATGCAAGACAACCACTATGAAAAAATAGAAGAATTCCAAGCGCTTTCGTGACTACTCACATTATCAAGGAACTATAAAAGGAAACATGACAAGAAGGCTTATAAAGGGGCAGAATACACCTCAGTCACATCACACTAACAAAGACAACACCTCACAGTAGCGTAACATCTCACGACTCTGTGAAGAGGAACATAAGAAATGACCTGAAACTCTTCCCAAGAATTAAGATTAGTCCAATTTATCATTAAATTCTTCCCAAATTTTATTAATTATAAATGAATCCAATTTATATAAACCAAAAGAAATATTCATATTATTTTCAAAACTGCTTTTAATGAAACATGATTCTATTATATTCCTCTCAACCATGGACTTGCTTGATACAACCTTCTCAGCATTTTGAAAATCAATTGGATGGTTAAAGTCTCTCACATGAATAAATAGAGCATTAGAATCTTGTCCAGTTCTAATGCTATATTTATGTTGTTTTAATCTTAGTTCAAAACTTTTACCAGTTTGGGGTGAAAACAGTGAAGTCCCAGTGTAGTAATATTATAAGTTCTAGGAGAACTAGTAATAGGCAGAATAAGGTGGACAGTGGAAAGCTAGTGACACTAGATGACAAGAACAGTAATAGGTATAGTGGAAAAACAGAAATGAGCAGGAAGGGTAAAGAGAAAGGAGGGTCTTTAAATATTTATTACACCAATAGTCGTAGTGCTAGGAATAAGATGGACGAGTTGAGATTAGTTGCAAGTACGGGTAATATTGATGTTTTTGCAATAACTGAGACATGGTTTAATATGAAAAATCGGGACTTGCCTGCCGAATGTCACATTCAGGGTTTTAAATTGTTCCAAGTAGACAGAAGTATCGGGAAGGGGGGTGGGGTGGCACTCTATGTCCGTGATCATTTAAATTGTTGCATAAAAACGGGTATAAAGTCTGAATTAACACATACAGAGTCTGTCTGGATAGAATTTTCAGAGGGGTGTGAAAAACTGATTTTAGGCGTGATTTACCGTCCTCCAAACTTAGATAGAGAACAAGGGAGATTACTTTGGGAGGAAATTGTTAAGGCCACAAGGCACGATAACATAGTAATTCTAGGGGACTTTAACTTTAGTCAGATTGATTGGAATTTCTTGACAGGGAATTTAGAATCTAACGACTTTTTAGAAGTAGTTCAGGATTGCTTTTTGAAGCAGTTTGTAACAGAACCTACAAGGGGAAATAACCTACTTGACTTGGTTTTGGCAAGCAAGGAAACCCTTGTTAATAATTTAGAAATTACAGAGGAACTCGGCTCAAGCGACCACAAGTCAATTACTTTTAGCATTGAATGGATGTATGATAGTAGGGATAATTCAGTAACGGTCCCAGATTTTCGTTTAGCAGATTATAATGGACTTAGAGAACACTTATCAACTGTGGACTGGGGTGACGAAGAGAGGTATCAATATGACAGTTTTCTTAACACTATACAGGGTGCCCAAAGAACATTTATCCCATATAAAGAAATTAGATCGAATAGAAATGACCCAAAATGGATGAATAATAGGCTCAAATATCTTTTAGGGCAGAAGAAAGGAATTTATAGGCATATCAAAAGAGGTGAGGGTCATCTTATGAATCAGTATATTGACATTAAGAGAGATGTTAAAAAGGGGATAAGAAAAGCTAAACGGGACTACGAAATTAAAGTTGCTAGGGATTCGAAAACTAACCCAAAAAGTTTTTTCCAGGTGTATAGAACAAAAGTTAGAAATAAGATAGGTCCTCTTAAAAATAATTATGGGTATCTTACTGACAAAGAGAATGAAATGTGCTCTATCTTTAATAATTATTTTCTCTCGGTTTTCACTCAGGAAGACACTAATAATATCCCAAGAACTAGGTATTTTAGTGGGCCTGAAGAAGATAAATTATGTAGTATCACAGTCACTAGTGAAATGGTTATCAAACAGATAGATCGTTTGAAGCAAAATAAATCGCCAGGTCCTGATGAGCTTTTTTCAAGGGTTCTTAAGGAATGCAAAATGGAACTCTGTGAACCCTTAACTAACATTTTTAACCTATCTCTTCAAACAGGTGTAGTGCCGGATACGTGGAAGATGGCTAATGTAATTCCTATTTTTAAAGCAGGGGACAAGTAGTTACCATCAAATTACCGCCCAATAAGTCTAACATCAATTGTAGGCAAATTACTAGAGTCGATTATAGCTGATAACATAAGAAGCCATCTCGATAGCCATAATTTGATTAATGATACTCAGCATGGATTCACCAGGGGCCGTTCCTGCCTAACTAATTTATTAACTTTTTTCAGTAAGGCTTTTGAGGCAGTTGATCATGATAAAGAATTCGATATTGTTTATTTGGATTTTAGTAAGGCTTTTGATAGAGTACCACATCAGAGACTGTTAAAGAAAGTGGCTGCTCATGGCATTGGGGAAAAGTGTTGTCATGGATCGAGTCATGGCTCACCAATAGGAAGCAGAGGTGTGCATTAATGGGGTTAAATCGGAGTGGGGATCTGTAACAAGTGGCGTTCCTCAGGGATCGGTTTTGGGCCCGTTGTTGTTTATAATATATATAAATGACCTTGACGAGGGAATTTCTAGTGATATGAGCAAATTCGCTGATGACACGAAGATAGGTAGGATAATCGATTCAGACGTAGATGTCAGTGAACTACAGGAGGATTTAGACAAACTCAATTCCTGGTCAGAAAAATGGCAGATGCAGTTCAATGTAGATAAATGCAAAGTTCTTAAGCTCGGGAGTGTCCATAACCCAAGCACTTATAAGTTAAATAACGTAGAACTTAGCCATACAGATTGCGAGAAGGACTTGGGGGTGATGGTAAGCAGCAACCTTAAACCAAGACAGCAATGCCTAAGCGTACGTAATAAGGCAAATAGATTACTGGGATTTATATCAAGAAGTGTTAGCAACAGAAGTCCAGAGGTTATATTACAGCTTTATACATCATTAGTAAGGCCTCACCTAGATTACGCAGCTCAGTTCTGGTCTCCATATTACAGAATGGACATTAATTCCTTAGAAAACATTCAGAGTAGATTGACTAAATTAATACATAGCATTAGAAATCTTACTTACGAAGAAAGATTGAAGACCCTTAAATTACATTCACTTGTAAGACGTAGAATGAGGGAGACATGATCGAGGTATACAAGTGGAAAATGGGTATTAACAAAGGGGATATAAATAAGGTCTTGAGGGTATCTCTCCAAGAGAGAACCCGCAATAATGGATTCAAGTTAGATAAGTTTAGATTTAGAAAGGATATAGAAATAATGAACATAATGATAGGGAGGAACACTCCCTAGTAGGCTTATTGGCCCATATTAAACAGGTTTAACGAAAAAAAAAAAAAAAAAAAAAAAAAAAAAAAAAAAAAAAAAAAAAAAAAAAAAAAAAAAAAAAAAAAAAAAAAAAAAAAAAAAAAAAAAAAAAAAAAAAAAAAAAAAAAAAAAAAAAAAAAAAAAAAAAAAAAAGGCCTACTAATGATGTATAAAGCTGTAATATAACCTCTGGACTTCTGTTGTTAACACTTCTTGATATAAATCCCAGTAATCTATTTGCCTTATTACGACGCTTAGGCATTGCTGTCTTGGTTTAAGGTTGCTGCTTACCATCACCCCCAAGTCCTTCCCCAATCTATGGCTAAGTTCTACGTTATTTAACTTATAAGTGCTTGGGTTATGGACACTCCGAGCTTCAGAACCTTGCATTTATCTACATTGAACTGCATCTGCCACTTTTCTGACCACGAATTAAGTTTGTCTAAATCTTCCTGAAGTTCTATGACATCTATGTTTGAATCAATTATCCTACCTATCTTCGTGTCGTCGGCGAATTTGCTCATATCACTAGTAATTCCCTCGTCAAGGTCATTGATATATATTATAAATAACAATGGGCCTAAGACTGATCCCTGTGGAACACCACTTGTTACAAGTCCCCATTCGGATTTAACCCCATTTATGCACACTTTTGCTTCCTATTGGTGAGCCATGACTCGATCATGACAGCACTTTTCCCCAATGCCATGAGCTGCCACTTTCTTTAACAGTCTCTGGTGCGGTACTCTAGTATATAGGAAAGTATTGGTTTGGAAATAGGGTAGTTGATGAGTGGAACAGTCTGCCTAGTAGGGTTATTGAAGCAAGGACCTTGGATAGTTTTAAATTTAGGTTGGATAAATTCATGAGTGAAAGGGGTTGGATTTGAGTGGGAATTGCACATGAGTAAATAAAATTATCAAAGCTTATTTCTTGGGTAGCATTGAAAATTAGGTTGAACAAATATTCTGTTAGTGGGATGGAATGTGAAGGACCTGCCTTGTATGGGCCAACAGGCCTGCTGCAGTGTTCCTCCTTTCTTATGTTCTTATGTTCTTATGACCATAATAAACTTTATCGCAAATTTTACAGGGAATCTTATAGACACATCCGTCAGCATTTTGGGGGGAATTTTTTATCAAAAGTCTTTTTTACTGTATCAAGATTTTTAAATACAACTTTGATATTAAAATTCTTAAGAAAGGAAGGCATATAAACCAAGTTTTCATGGTAAGGGAGAACCAACATATTTTTGGTTGAATAAGGTTGGTTGTCCCTTTTGGATTATAAAAGTATTTCTAGCTATTTTAAAAGATTTATCAGTTATGTTTCTTGGATATTTTAAATCATTAGATATTTCATAAATTTTAGAGATTTCTTCATCTATGAACTCTGGACTACAAATACGTAAAGCTCTCAAAAACATAGAAGAGAAAACCGACACTTTAACTCTATCTTGATGTGAAGAATAATAGTGTACATAGGAACAATTATTTGTAGGTTTTCTGTAAATTTTAAATTTAAAGTCAATGTTACCCTTAATAATAAAAACATCTAGGAAGGGCAATGAGTTATTTACTTCAAATTCAACAGTAAAATTTATAGAATGAGCTAAGCTATTTAATTTAACAAGGAAATGGTTTATGTCTACATTCTTAGGCATAAGGCACAAAATATCATCAACATATCTATACCACTTAGCTATATTGAGAAGGATTGTGTTAAGCAATCTTGTTTCGAAAAATTCCATATATAAATTACTAAGAACAGGTGAAAGAGGATTTCCCATTGCCATACCAAACTTCGAAAGCGCTTGGAATTCTTCGATTTTTCATAGTGGTTGTCTTGCTATATATATATATATATATATATATATATATATATATATATATATATATATATATATATATATATATATATATATATATATATATATATGTCGTGCCTAATAGGTAAAACTGGTCAATTAGAAAAACTCATTTAAAATTAAGTCCTTTCTAAAATTTTCTCTTATACATTTAAATATATATTTTTTCATTAATGTTAATGTAAAAATTTTATAATTTTGTACCAAAAGAATCTTAGAAAACTTACCTAACCTTATTATAACAAGCGCAATTTAATATAGCATAACCCAACTAAATGTATTTTAGATACGTTTACAATAATTTAATAATAAACAAACACAATTAAATATATTTTTTTCGTTATGTTCAGAATGATTTTGGCGAAATTATTGCATACACAAATTTTCACTTGTCTTATATGTTGCATAAGATGAGCCTTGGCTATTTAAGCCAAAATATATTTTAATAATCAGACATATATATATATATATATATATATATATATATATATATATTATAACCAGGAACTAGTGGTATTGATCAATAACAACACTGCGCTAGCCAGGGTTCGAACCCATGTTGTACTGGCAAATCATTGTGAGCGAGAACCACATGACGCCTTAAACCACAGGTGTACTGGCCCAAACCTGCCAGTTGTTATTGATCAATATATATATATATATATATATATATATATATATATATATATATATATATATATATATATATATATGTGTGTTGTTTATTTGTGTGTGTGTGTGTGTGTGTGTGTGTGTGTGTGTGTGTGTGTGGGTGTGTTTGTGTGTGTGTGTGTGTGTGTGTGTGTGTGTGTTTTGTTTTGGTGTGTACAAGGAATCAGTGTGGAACCTCTCAAGTAACGGCAGTCTCCTTCATCAGTTTAGTCCCTGAAAATTTGTAAAAAGAGAAACAGCAGTTAAAAATGCAGTCAAAAATAAACAAAACAGTGAATCCTAGCAACAGTTCCATTGTGTGGATACTTTTAACCAGCGTATCTGTAAACGTTCGAAATGTGGCAGTAAAGAGTGAGAAAAGTTCACTCTGACGAGTGTTCCTTCATCTAAGTGGATTTAATCTCCACATGTCCTACATGAAAGCTGGTAAATAACATAATGAATGGTAGTGGACATGAAGAACTTGGGTTACGATTTATGCTCAGTCAAATGTAAGCCATATGATATCTGGTAATGCTTATGTCCGTGCACCTTCAGCATATTTTCGTAAAAAAATGTGCTTGATACGAATGATGAACGCAGGGCAATTCTGAGTCTCTAACTGCTTCCTCACTCATGAAACTGATGTGGAAGTCCTAAAACACCCACTTCAAATGGTTCTGCATTTACATCAACATGACATTTACTCTGTTTATGGCAGGTGTCTGAACTTTCTAATTCAGTGCAAGAGAAGGAGTACGAACGGCTGACGAAGCAAGGATTTTTTCCACCGTACGTAGCAAAGAACGTGTTAAAGAACGATACAGGTCAGGGACGTAGAGGGATGTGATCAAAGAACAGCTTCTGACGATACTGAAAAAAAAGCACTCTGGAGGGCTTGCTCATGACAGATATATTACAGAAATCGCTCACCCAGTGAATGCAAGCAATACCAGCTTGGACACAGGTAACTGAAGCAGCAGACACATTTTCCGGTGTCTTCGCAACAGATCTTCAAATTGGATTATGGGAACTGAGCCAGATTAGTGCTGAAAAAAAGATTTACAAATGCGGGCGAGCTGGTTACGATCTCTTTCTTCACTGCCAGAATCGTTGAATGCTGGTCTCTCTAGGAACAGAACTAGCTGCTGATAATTCACCCAAATGTTATAGTTATAACATTTGTCTTTTCTGAAAGCAGAAATTATTGTTTTGGAAGGAATGTGTTCTATGGACGGTAAGAATTTTTTAGATTTAGATTCAAAACGGAAAAAAAAAACAGAACAAGGTACGATCACCTGCAGTGATGACTTGTGCAGTTAAAGTTCATGAGGAAGTTATCCTAATCAGTTAGCAATAGTCATTCAGCAGAATAACATACGTAATGCAAGAAGACGATCAAATGGCCAGTTATATGACCTATGCGGTAGCCTCTAAACCCACTTTACTCTTTGAAGAGGTTTTGATGACAGAAGGAAACAAGGAAGTGCTGTCAACTCTGCTTGAATCACGCAGACCTTGGCAAGACGCAGGTTCAGAAAACTGTCACTGTGTCGTGGATGACGGTGACCTTCATAGTGTGGCCTCGACTAGTAGTGTACGTACCAGGATCTCTTAAATGTCCATACAAATAATGCGACAACTAATGTTGCAAAGTGTATCTTTCTCTCCTGCGTTCCAGGTGCCTTACCGTACTTATATGTGCTGTGAAAGTTCTTTCCACATTCTCCAGGGCAGCAATTTCGCTTGCCTTGAAGGGGGCAGTTACTGTACAGCAGTATTCCAGCCTAGAGAGAACAAGCGATTTGAAGAGAATCATCATGGGCTTGGCATCCCTAGTTTTGAAGGTTCTCATTAACCATCCTATCATTTTCCTAGCAGATACGGTAGATACATTGTTGTGGTCTTTGAAGGTGAGATCGTCTGACATCACCCCCAGGTTCTTCACATTAATTTCGCTCTCTTGTATGGTTAGAATTTGTTGTATACCCTGATACAGTTTTAATTTCCTCAAGTTTTCCATATCTGAGTAGTTGAAATTTCTCTTCACTGAACTTCATTTTGTTTTAAGTGGGCTATTTGAAGATTTGGTTGATGTCTGCTTGGAGTCTTGCTGTGTCTTCAAGGGAGGTCACTGTCATGGCAATTCGGGTGTCATCCCCAAAGTAAAACACGGAGCTATAAGTTACATCTTTGTCTATGTCAGATATGAGGATAAGAAATAGGATGGGTGCGAGTACTGTACGTTGTGGAACAGAGCATTTCACCGTAGCTGCCTCGGACTTTACTCTGTTTACTATTACTCTTTGTGTTCTATTTATCAGGTAGTTATAGGTCCATCTACTAACTTTTCCTGTTATTCCTATATCACGCATTTTGTACGCTATTACACAATGGTCACACTTGTCGAAGGCTTTTGTAATGTCTGTGCATAGTTCCTTTGTACAAAAGCAAAAAGGACAAAAGAGAGTGCAAAAATTATAGGGGAATAAGTCTGTTGAGTATAGCTGGTAAGATGTATAGTAGAGTTATTATTGAATGAAATAAGAGTAAGACGGAGAGCAGGATAGCAGATGAACAAGGAGACTTTAGGAAGGGTAGAGGATGTGTAGACCAAGTGTTTGCAGTGAAACATATAGGTGAACAATATTTAGATATGGGTAAAGAAGTTTTTGTGGCATTTATGGATTTGGAAAAGGCTTATGACAGGGTGGATAGGGGGGCAATGTGGCAGATGTTGCAAATGTATGGAATATGAGGTAGGTTACTGAAAGCAGTGAAGAGTTTTTATGAGGATGATGAGGCTCAGGTTAGAGTATGTAGGAGAGAGAGAGATTATTTCCCAGTAAAAGTTGGCCTAAGACAAGGATGTGTGATGTCACCATGGTTGTTCAATATATTTATAGATGGAGTTGTAAGAGAAGTCAATTCTCGGGTGTTGGCAAGAGGTGTGGGGTTAAAAGATAAAAAATCTAACACAAAGTAGGAGCTCTCACAGTTGCTATTTGCTGATGACACTGTGCTTTTGGGGGATTCTGAAGAGAAGTTGCAGAGATTGGTGGATGAGTTTGGTAGGGTGTGTAAAAGAAGAAAATTAAAAGTGAATATAGGAAAGAGTAAGGTGATGAGGATAACAAAAACTTTAGGTAACGAAAGATTGGATATCAGATTGGAAGGAGAGAGTATGAAGGAGGTGAATGCATTCAGATATTTAAGAGTTGAGGTGTCAGCAGATGGGTCTTTGAAAGATGAAGTGGATCATAGAATTGATGAGGGGAAAAAGATGAGTGGTGCACTTAGGAGTCTGTGGAGACAAAGAACTTTGTCCATGGAAGCAACGAGGGGAATGTATGAGAGTATAATTATACCAACGCTCTTATATGGGGGTGAAGCATGGGTGATGAATGTTGCAATGAGGAGAAGGCTGGAGGCAGTGGAGATGTCATGTCTGAGGTCAATGTGTGGTGTGAATATAATGCAGAGAATTCGTAGTTTGGAAATTAGGAGGAGGTGCGGGATTACCAAAACTATTATCCAAAGGGCTGAGAAGGGGTTGTTGAGGTGGTTCGGACAAGTAGAGACATGGAATGACTTCGAGGGTGTATAAATGTGTAATGGAGGGAAGGTGGGGTAGGGGACGGCCTAGGAATGGTTGGAGGGAGGGGGTAAAGGAGGTTTTGTGTGCGAGGGGCTTGGACTTCCAGCAAGCATGTGTGAGCGTCTTAGGAGCGAATGGAGACAAATGGTTTTTAGGATTTGACGTGCTGTTGGAGTGTGAGCAAGGTAATATTTATGAAGGGATTCAGGGAAACCGGCAGGCCGGACCTGAGTCCTGGAAATGGGAAGTACAGTGTCTGCACTCTGAAGGTGGGGTGCTAATGTTTCAGTTTTAAAACTGTAGTGTAAGCGCGCCTGTGGCAAGACAGTGATGAAGTGAATAATGGTGAAAGTATTTGTTTTTCGGACCACCCTGCCTTGGTGGAAGACGGCCGATGTGTTAATAATAAAACAGAACACACACACACACACACACACACACACACACACACACACACACACACACACAACATAAATAAACAATAATATATATATATATATATATATATATATATATATATACTCAACTATACTCATATTGTAAAGTATTTACTAAAATTCTTACCATTTAGTTTTAAGTTAATTTTAAGTCTGCCCAAAATGCCCTGCATATTAGGGGCTTTTGGCATGTACACCTCATAACATCTCATATCCCATTGTAATTCTTTGTATCATGTCCAAATAAACTATTATTATTATCATCATTATTATTATTATTATTATTATTATTATTATTATTATTATTATTATTATTATTATTATTATTATTATATATCAATAACGACACTGCGCTAGCCAGGGTTCGAACCCATGTTGTACTGGCCCATCATTGTGAGCGAGACCTACATGACGCGTTTACGCACAGGACCACCCAATCATACAAGAACCAAGCACCCAGCACAGGCGTCATGTGGTTCTCACTCACAATGATGGGCCAGTACAACATGGGTTCGAACCCTGGCTAGTATTATTGATCAATACCACTCGTTCGATTATATATATATATATATATATATATATATATATATATATATATATATATATATATATATATATATATATATATATATATATATATATATATATTTAATCGAACAGTTAAAGATAATGACCTGGGCCTCCAACTAGTTTAGCAGACGACTGGTATATCTAATATTGTTGAAGATTGCACTTGACTCTAATATCATCGTTACCGATTTCTGATGTTGTGATAATCTTGCTTCAGGTGATTTACCTTATTGCCTCATATAGAAGTGGTCGCACGTAGTGCATGGAAGCTTATTCACAGTGTCTACTACATTGGCCAGTGAATTCTTAATGAACCTATACGTATTTGAATGTCCCCTTATTCTTAAAGACAATATTTATATTATTTTTGTTTTAATTCATCAGACAGAATGCCAAGTACTCACTGAAAGATAATACAAGCACATTTTTCATAGGTGACCTTTTTAGCTTCAGTCCTGTTGTATGTTTTCTTGGCTGCTAGTAAAGCCTTCCCAATAAAATCCTTGGGATATCTTAAATTTAAAGCAATATAAAAGAATTCTACCTATTTCATAGTCTAGAAAATCTGTGCAACAGATAGTAAAGCTCTCAAAAATATTGTAAGAAAAATTTATATCTCCTGTCAACACCGGTGGACTACAATATCTGGAAAGGTAGTTTGCTGTCTCTTTCAAGGTTCTCTGTGAAATTCACTGATGGAAGCAAAAAGACCTAGATATGACAATATTTCATCCATGATAATCTGATCCTTTGGCCACAGGCAGAGAACTTTATCAACTTATCTAAACCATATGATCTTACCTGGAAAGCGATCTTTTAGAAGAACTGTCTTATAAAACTCTATGTAAAAGTTGCTTAACACTGGAGAAAGCAGGTTCCCCATTGCCATCCCTTGTTTCTGAGCTTAATATTGGCCTTCAAAAACAAACTTACAATCCAATTAGCAAAGTTTAATCATTGTTATTATTCTTAGATGTTAAGCACAGGCAACTTGTCAAGTTCTTCTTCGAGGAACACTAAGAAGTTTGTTGCAGTCACCCTGGTAAACAAATCTAGTGCCCTCACTTTAGTAATCCAATCTGGTGCACTTACTCTAGTAAACAGATCTGATGCAATCACTGTAGTAAACAAATCTAGTGCAGTCACTCTAGCAAACAAATCTGGCGCAGTCTGGTAAACAAATTTAGTGCACTCTAGTAAACAAATCTGGTGCACTCTGGTAATAAAATCTGGTGCAGTCACTCTAGTAAACAAATCTGATGAAGTCACTCTAGTAAACAAAGCTCATGCAGTCACTCTAGTAAATAAATCTGGTGCAGTCACTCAAGTAAACAAATCTGGTGCAGGGATTCTAGTGAACAAATCTGATGAAAGGACTCTAGTTAAAAAATCTGGTGTAGACACTCTGGACAACAAATCTGGTAATGACCCAACAAAAGACAACGTTAATACCATGACAGTTACGACCACCATGCTGTCAGGCTTCGTATCATATCATTATACAAGACTTTAATATTCTGATCTCAACGTAGCTGGCATCTATACGTATGGCAATTTTCAGTCGTATGAAGAAAATGGGGAGGCAGGAAAAATGGGCAAACCCTCCAATTTCCAGAGGCTGAGCCAATACCCCTCAGGTAAACGCTGGTTTATGTATGAATCCATGATCCATGAGGTTGATACCCAATTCGTCAATATAAAACTGTATTTACAACAATCCAACAACAATCCTTGAACAGATTTTCTTTGAACTGATCTTCCTTGACTTCCTATTAATTTCTACGACATAGCAAGCTTCTGATGTGTTGATTGCAACAAAAAAGGTCTTGTGTCCCCTGGTGGTTGTTTTGCAACTTATATCGAACCCATGGAAGGTGAGTCCTAAAACTCACAGGAGAGTGTGAGTTGTTTGCAGTCGTGTTATTACGATTTCGTGAGTCAAATATGATCCCTACTTTCTTAACTCTGTTCTATACACGTCGCAAATGGAAAAATAAATTCCTTTAGAATAGTCGTTAACGGAAAAGACTTTAGAAAGGTCAAGAACGGGAAAACGACACGAAGGGGAAAAAATGAATTACACTTGTTGGTAATAAGCTTGGTGGAGTGGTTGGTCATTAATATGCCCGAGGCTGTGTACTTCACTTACCTGGCCCTCTGGTGGCAGCCGGGAGAGAACAGGTGGGGATGGATCTTTTCTTCTGCCTTTAACTGTGCATTTTTTTTTTTATTTTTGGAGGTCACAGTGGATTAATTTTAAGTGCTTTCTTTCCATTTTCGGGAACCGCTTTACATTTTTCTTGCACTGGAGCCATTATAGATTTTTTTTTAACATGGTCAGTCGATTAAACGGTGCTTTGATCCTTGCGCTGCCCCTGATGTTGCAGTCTGAGTTGCAGCTTCAGTTTTATCAGAAAAATATTTTTTTGGCGCGTAAATACGCGGAGCTGAATGAGCTGGTATACCAGGAGGGATTTAAAGGACTGAAATTTTCGACATGAAAGGATGCACTGACTAGGAGAGACATGTTAAAAACGTGCAAAATACTCGAGGACACTTTAGCGTCGATGGAAGCTAACGTTGCAAATGAGCCACCAAGGCCTATGAAAAGTTTCTTGAGCATTAAATTTTTAACAATAGGTACTATGAAGACCACGAGGCGAGAAATTTATACCAGTGGTGTGTAGTTCAAAGGTGGAGCCACGACCAGGTAATTACACACACATGTGAATCTCTCACTGAAGGAAGCAGGAAGGGAAAGAGAAAATATAGTCGTAACATTCAAGACACTCTAAGATACTGACACGTTGGATGTGTATTATTCGAGGTTCAAACCAACACAATTATGCCCACTCTTAAAATTGATGGTCCGTCTCTTTCTAATAGTTTATGTACATTTTTGGTGACAGTATATATAAGGTTACTGACACTGGTGTCCAGCACTGAGTGACAAAACATGATACCTAGTTAAAGAAATAGATTTTACAGTATCCGTGTATAACAGATGTAGTTAATCAGTCTTAAAGGGCAAAGACTGAGAGGCGACTTAAAAAAATTTTTTTAAATATACATGAACATTACAAACTTCATTGAGAAAAATATTTAAATTTTCCTGAAAAATACAGCACGCAAAAATCTAATTTACACATTATATCAAAATTAGTTCCTTCTTAATAGGCGAAATATTTTCTCTTGAATCGTGGGGTAAATACCTGGCAGAGGTTACAAATGGTAATAGTAATTAAATGTAATATAGTATTTACATTTAAAACTTGGTTGTATAAATGCTTCTTTTTAAAATCGTTGATCTGTAATATTTGCTCCGCCTCAAAGCTTTCCATAAATCAACGAAGTCACTGTTTTTGTTTGATAGCATGTGTATATCTTGTGCAAAGGAGCGAGATCAGTGCGAACTAAGCAGAGAAAGGTCTGAGAGTAAGCACTGCACCAAGAATATCGCAAAAGTAACACAAGCATCATATCATCTCTCAGCGGTATGAACAAAGCCAACTAACTTTAGAATTGCTTCCAGGAACCTGAACAAGGATTCCTTAGGACATTTGAACAACATGCGTTAGGCCCATGTTGTAGTATGCAGCGTCATATAAGCAATATATATATATATATATATATATATATATATATATATATATATATATATATATATATATATATATATATATATATATATATATATATATGTGTGTGTGTGTGTGTGTGCGCCGAATAGGTAAAACTTTCGATTTGATTAAATAGCAACGCTTTGCCGAATAAGGCAAGCGAAAATTTGTGTATGCAATAATTTCCAAAAATTCATTCTGAACCAACGAAAAAAATATATTTCATTTTGAACAACATACGTTAGGCCCATGTTGTAGTATGCAGCGACATATAAGCAATATATATATATATATATATATATATATATATATATATATATATATATATATATATATATATATATATAATATATATATATATATATATATATATATATATATATATATATATATATTATATATATATGTGTGTGTGTGTGTGTGTGTGTCGTGCGGAATAGGTAAAACTTTAGATTTTGGCTTAAATAGCAACGCTTTTGCCGAATAAGGCAAGCAAAAATTTGTGTATGCAATAATTTTACAAAATTCATTCTGAACCCAACGAAAAAAAATATATTTCAATGTGTTTATTATTAAATTATTGTAAACTTATCTAAAATATATTTAGTTGGATTAGGCTAAATTAAATTACAGTCGCCACCCAGCTCTTGTCGGGTGCGGGTGTGCTGTTCCCTGGGCTGCCACCTAGCGGTACTCGACGACAACTTCATTTTCTGTCAACATAGCGATGGCGAGCAGACACAGGCTCAACACAGTCTGTATAGATATGGTGACTGGGGCTTTGCAACCGGCTACAGTGGCTACAGTTCTGCCAAACATATTATGAGATGTCTATGGATTGGAGACTGCATAATTGTATGGCGTAGTGCTAAACAGCGTTAATAGAGTCTTTGTAAAACTCTTAACGGCTGAGGTGTATGAGAGGCTAGTCGACCACCATCAAGACAGAGTCTATACGGTGCAGTCTGGCTTACAAGTACGATTGAAAGATGTGTCGCGTACTTACACGTGGATTAGAGTTAAGAATGTACCGTTTGAAGCGGACCCTGTGGATATCAGTGACGTATTTGGAGCTTATGGCATTGTGCATGCTGCCATGGCAGGGAAGTGGAGTGAGGGTCCGCTGGTGGGCCTCTTCAAGGGGTCATTCTCCCTGAAGATGACATTACGCCGGCTGATTCCATCTTATGTTATTCTGCCGGAATTTAGGACCCAGGTATACGTTACGTACATGGGACAACGTAGGACCTGCAGGTTGTGTGGGGCGTACGAGCATGTTGCTGCTGACTGCATGTGGAGGACGGGACAACGGGTGGATGCTGGGCGACGAGACCTGGAAGTAAAACCAAACCACATACCACGGGTGGGGTTCGAACCCGCGGTCAGAGAGTCTCAGAACTCTAGACCGTCGCGTGGTATGTGGTTTGTTTGCAATCGTGTCATTACGATTTCGTGAGTCCTGGAAGTAAGGACGCACGAGGTTGTGCTGGATCCGGTGGAAGCTAAGGAGGTCGGACAGAGATTATGGAGTGACATTGTTGAAGGATCGCAGAAGGTGTGTCAGACGTTGCCACAGGTGTCTGTGCAGGAGGCTGTGGCTGGTGGTGAGACGCACCCTGGCAATGGCGTGAATACAC
>WNWK01007735.1:2500-91094 GCA_009830355.1 Cherax destructor
GTGAGGTAGTGTTCAACACCACACTAGTGAGGTAGTGTTCAACACCACACTAGTGACACTAATTTTTACAGACGAAAAACTTTCCAGAATTGAGTAGGACTTATCCCCTGAATTACAGTGCTAAACGAATGGACAGGTAGGCCTAAGGCCTACCTCAAAACAGCTTTATATTTACCTGTAAACACCAAGTGGAAAACATTTTAATTTTGTTAATAAAGAAACTCTGTCAATTTTGCTAATATACATTTTACTAATAAAAATTGACTAATATATAAACTGATTAAAATAAATTGAGTGATTTATATTGACTAATGTAAATACTGGCTGATATAACCTGACTACTTGAGTAGTAAGAGTGACACAAGACTGTGTCACTCTTACTGCTGGAACAGTGACTGTGTCACACTACTCCAGCAGTGTGTGAAACACTACAGCAGTGAGTGTGTCACACTGCAGCAGTGAGTGTGTCACACTGCAGCAGTGAGTGTGACACACTGCAGCAGTGAGTGTGTAGACTGACACACGAGTGAGCTCTACTCTCCAGCCTCACACAGCCACACATGTGCACTCATGTGCACTCATGTGCACATGAGTGCACATACTCTCAGTAAGAATCGTAATAAAGTCAAACATGTATAATCCTTCCTTCAAAGTCTGTCATATCAACATTGTTATATTCACCAAGTTGAACACCAGAAATGAGCATAGTTCCCCCGACTCTAAACAACCAGTCTGACAACTAACTATATATATATATATATATATATATATATATATATATATATATATATATATATATATATATATATATATATATATATATATATATTTTTAAAATGCAAGACAAGCCACGCTTGTCTTGCATTGTTTAGATCGCCTGTCTGTGATTGTTTGCATATATATGTATATATATCAGGGGATTGATTACCTTACCTTCCTCTGTCTCCTGTATCTGACCTCTGTGCTCAGGTGAAGAACAACTAGGCGAGTACAAATAGGAAGCGAGTCTGCCTCGTGCTCAGGAGACGGAGGATCGAGCTCAACACGATAATAATAATAATAATAATAATAATAATAATAATAATAATAATAATAATAATAATAATAATAATAATAATAATAATAATAATAACAATAATAATAATAATAATATTGTACCCAAGTGATGATGCCATTGGTTGGCGAATCGACTTGATAATTAAAATACGGAAGTGTATCATGTATCAGCTTCCCTGTGGAATATACCATTAGCGTAATGATACGTGTTGTGGACTTGATAATTTAATATGGTGGACTATATTTAGCAAACTCAGTCTTCAGAGGCTGCTCTTCAAGTAACAAGATATCCACTCTGCAAAATTTCAGAATGACGACCACCTTGAAGATGGACGAGTCATGTTCATGTATATCTACGTAACACTGCCGCCCGAATACTGTCTCTTTTATCACAAATATAATGGCATATTGTGTTACAAATTATTTCATGCGGGGAAATATATAAATATCCTGCATATGGGAGAGACTTGTGACGACGTTTCGGTCAGAGTTGGACCATTAATAAATCCTGTGACTTGTTAACGTCCGATTTGTGTATTGTTCCAGTCACGGTATTGTGGCTTTTTTTATTATATACGGAGAATTGTTTGTTGATAAAGTAAACTTCAAGGCAGAGGCGGATTCTACCTCAACTTTTAGTATGTTTGCCCAAATCTGAGCAAATATATCTTGCTCTTTTTTGTGTGTGGGGGGGGGGGGAGAATTCAATATTGTAACGTAGTTCTTAACAGAATCTACATAATATTCTCTTTAAGAAAAATTTACTACTTTACTAAGACATTGATTATTATTTAAGATGATACACTCAGTTATTGAAAAAAAAATGAAATATTTTCCCTTTTTTTATTATGTAATAATGGCAGTCTGTGGAACATTTCACTTGTTGAATGACTTGCAAATGACTAAGTTAACTTTTGCTTCCTAATTGTTGTGCTGATCAGTGCTCAGTGCTGATCTGAGCACTGAGCACTGTGCTCAGAAAGCACTTTCAAGAGTAGACAGACGTCTCTTCTAGAGGAGGAAAGCCACAAGTCTAACAAACAATCCCACGAGTTGATGTTTTATTTGACAAGTACAAAGCAGGCAGCTTTAAAGTGTATACAGGAAGTTTAAGAGAGAAATGCAGCAAGAATAACAAAGTGAGAGAATACCAAGCAAGTGGCTAACCTCTTACAAAATGAGGAAAACAAAAAAGATTTAAATTCATTTTAAAATGTATATGTGTTAAGCAATAGATTTAAACCCGTGAACTCCTACAGGCGAGGAGTGTGTGTGTGTGTTTGGACCCGACTTATGGATTCGGGTAAACAAAATAGAGAGCTTTTCCCCCACTGTTAGGCCTTAGTTTAAAAGAAAATCAGAGTTGCTTTGTATATACAACGCAAGATACCAACACTACATTTAGTGTGGCAGAAAAATCTGCCTTGCACACATGGAGAAGCTGATTCTAGAGTATTTGAATATCTTAAAAATGCAATTCATGAGGACTATGTGAAGGTTGCATGCGTTCTGTCTGGTGAAGAGACATTTTGGTGATTGCAGTGCCTTTTCATCAATCGGTTAAAATTGTTTGGGTGCTATAATTGTGGGTTGCAATTTGAAGTGCAAAGATGAAAGCTGCCAATCCACGATCTTGTGCAAACTATTGCAACTTCCAAGAGCAATGTTTTCCACTTTTTTTGGATTTATTTAGTGGTTGTGACACTGTTTCTGCCTTCAGAGGAAAAAGGTAAAAAATACTTTCTTCAAAACCTAGAATGTCTTCCCTGAAGTAACAGAGTCTTACACCTGGCTGAGTAGCAGCCCAACATCTCTAAATGAAAGACATACGTAGCTTTTAGAAAGATTTGTTATACCTCTGTTTTGACAAATGTTGTCGAGGCAAGAAAGACATTGTTTATTGAGAGGGACAAGTTCCATGATGCCCTGCAGCTGACAAGAGCAGCTCTACAGCAGCATGCACACACAGAGCAGCTCTACAGCAGCATGCACACACAGAGCAGCTCACCAGGCACGTCATAGATGGGATGAGGGGGCAAATTCTTGCTCAAAAAGCAATGCTACCCCCGCCAGAGTCTTGGGATGGAAGCAACAATGGTGAGGGAACACGGAATGTGCACTGCACTAAGAAATGTATTACCAGACATCCACTTCAGACTGGGCTCAGGTATCCGAAAAATGTCGGGAACTTAACAAGTGCGCTTGCAATCAACCATGCAGTGAAAAGTGCCCCCTTGTTGTATTTCAAGCCAATTGCTGTCCGTCTGAAGTGGATTTTCTCTGTCACCAAACTCCTGCACACGAGTCTGCAACATATATACATAGTCGAACAGAGAATATAGTTTTTACGTGAATAATTTTAATACATATAATTGTGACGTAGTTAATACGTCAAGAGAAATGGGAGTAAATTCATATTTGTGTTTTAAAAATGTCCTACCATCATATTTTTCTTGTTTTTTATATTGCAGTATTTTTTGTTATTCGTGAAACGTAAAAACAAACGTACATTCTGTCGTGCTTTATTTTGATAACAATAGATAAAATGGCAATGTTTTCGTTGCATGGCGGCCATCTTGTCTTCTACCGCCAGCTGGCAAACTTTGAGTGGCTGAAATGTTTTTTTTTTCGTAAGTAAGTTTGAGATCCATCGGATGAATCATTGTAACTATATCGTCAAGAGTTCTAAAGAGGGCCAGGAGCTGTAGTATGACGCCCTAAACATGCCCACGAGCTATAGTTCAACAGGTCCAGGTGCTACAACTAAGTAGCACCTGCGTAGCATAAAATGCGTCATAAAGGAATAACAGGAAAAGTTGGTAGATGGATCTATAACTTCCTAACAAATACAACACAAAGAGTAATAGTAAACAGAGTAAATTCTGAGGCGGCTACAGTGAAATGCTCTGTTCCACAAGGCACAGTACTCGCTCCCAGTCTGTTCCTCATCCTCATAACTGACATAGACAGAGATGTAAGCCACAGCTCCGTGTCTTCCTTTGCGGATGACACCCGGATTGTCATGACAGTGACCTCCATTGAAGACACCGCAAGACTCCAAGCGGACGTCAACTAAATCAAATGGGTCACTCAAAACAATATGAAGTTCAATGAAGAGAAATTTCAACTACTCAGATATGGAAAACTTGAGGAAATTAAAACTGTATTAGGGTATACAACAAATTCTAACCATACAATAGAGCGAAAAAGTAATGTGAATGACCTGGGAGTGATAATGTCAGAGGATCTCTCCTTCAAAGACTACGACAAGGTATCTACCGGATCTGCTAGAAAAATGATAGGATGGATAGTGAGAACCTTCAAAACTAGGGATGCCAATCCCATGATGATTCTCTTCAAATCGCTTGTTCTCTCTAGGCTGGAATACTGCTGTACACTAACTGCCCCATTCAAGGCAGGCGAAATTGCTGACCTGGAGAGTGTACAAAGAACTTTCACGGCACATTTAAGTACGATAAAGCACCAAAATTACTGGAAATGGTTGAAGTCCCTTGATTTGTATTCCCTGTAACACAGGCGAGAGAGATACTTGATAATATAAACTTGGAAAATCCTAGAGAAATTAGTACCAAACTTGCACACGAAAATCGATGCCTATGAAAGCAAAAAACTCGACAGGAGATGCAACATTCTCCCAATGAAAAGCAGGGGCGCCACGAGTACACTGAGAGACAACACAATAAGCGTCCGGGGCCCAAGACTGTTCAACTGCCTCCCAGCATACATAAGGGGGATTAGCAATAGACCCCCTGGCTGTCTTCAAGAAGGCACTGGACAGGCACCTAAAGTCAGTACCTGACCAACCGGGCTGTGGTTCGTACTTCAGTTTGCGTGCGGCCAGCAGTAACAGCCTGGTTGATCAGACCCTGATCCACCACGAGGTCTGGTCTCAGACGGGGACGTGGGGGCCTTGACCCCCGAAACCCTCTCCAAGTATACTCCAGGTATACCCAAAACAGGTCCAGGACCTGCAACTCAACCAAATCTAACGTCGTGAGGTTTGTGTATGTACTCACCTATTTGTGGTTGCAGGGGTCGATTCACAGCTCCTGGCCTGGTGTCTTCGCTGGTCACTACTTGGTCCATTCACTCTGATCCATGAGCTTTATCGTACCTCTGTGTATGAGTGTATGTGTACTCATCTATTTGTGGTTGCAGGGGTCGAGTCAGACAGTGTGTGTGAGAGAGAGAGAGAGAGAGAGAGAGAGAGAGACGGAGAGAGAGATAAAGAGACGGAGAGAGAGACAGACAGAGTATTTCAGTGTGAATATATCAAGAGGTATATATCTCTCAGATATATATACGTACGTATATGCAGGCACGAACCAAAAAAAATACTCTAAACCCTATTTCAGGTTTTAGAGAGCTCCTGACTGATGGTGGTACAGTTAAAAAAAGCTTATTGACAGTCATGCAGTTGAAAGAACCGAAACATAACTCACCAATCAATCTAAGTGATTCTTGTCAATTCAGATTGTTGAACGCGTCGCCGACCAGCAATACATCTCAGCCGAATTACCACAGACATGTTGACATTGCAAGTCAGTGTTGACCAACACAGCTGCATAATCTCCAGTCTCCTTCGGAAGTGACATTTACGATCTGACATTTTAGAAATTTCAGACGAAGTTTCGCGCAGGATGGTGTAATAACCTGAGCGAAACGTGTTTAAAATACAGGCTCTCCCGGTGTATGCTCTTCAGGGTGTTTGAAAAGCCCCTCACAGTTTCTGAAACTGAAGCCAGAATTGGAGGTTTTTCCATGAATCTCTTCAAAGCAATGACCTCCAGCCCACTCCAGCAACACACCAGGTCCCCGAGAAGGAATATTATCTGAGATATTACCTCACCATTTTAGGAGAATGTGGAGTGGGGGGTGAGGGGGGGTTGGGTTTAATATTACAAACCAGGCTAATGTGACCACAGTTTTAATCTAAAGTTTTTCTACTCAACTCATAAAACTAAAGAAGAAAAACCTTCCTTTAAGACGTTTCTGTATATTTTTGTGTGTGTACCCACTAGATATGTCCCCCACTTGGGTTGTCTCGCTGCTGCCCTCCCACTGCTGTTGTCCTGTTGTCCCACTGCTGTTGTCCTGTTGTCCCACTGCTGTTGTCCCACTACTGTTGTACCACTGATGTTGTCCCACTGCTGTTGTCAAACTGCTGCCATCACACTGGTATTGTACCACTCTACCACTGGTACTGTACCACTGTCCTACTGATACTGTCCCACTGGTATTGTGACACTGTCCTACTGATACTGTCCCACTGGTACTGTACCACTCTCCCACTGGTACTGTACCACTGTCCCACTGATATTGTACCACTGTCCCACTGGTACTGTACCACTGTCCCACTGATATTGTACCACTGTCCCACTGGTACTGTACCACTGTCCGACTAGTACTGTCCCACTGTCCGACTGGTACTGTCCCACTGTCCCACAGGTACTGTACCACTGTCCCACTGTCCCACTGGTACTGTACCACTGTCCCACTGGACTACAACAGTATTTACTCACAAAAATTCTTTGAGACATAATTTTCATAATAATTTTAGGAGGAAATCGTAAATTATAAAAATAAATTTACAGAGAATTACAATTAATAAAATTAATTTGAGTGAGAAGCAAATTATTAATAATTTAAGAGAGAATCACAGTTAATAATAATAATTTAACAGAGAATGATAATAAATAATTCAAAACGGAAACGTAATTAATAATTAATTTGACAGAATCGTAATTAATAATTTACCAAATATCGCAGTTAATAATAATTTGACATAGTATCGCCATTTACACGGTAAAAAAAAAATTAAAATTTTTAATCAGTACTGATTACATGCAATCTAGTCGAAATAATAATAGTAATAATAAAAACGATGATAATAATAATAATAATAATAAAAACGATAATAATAATAATAATAATTATTATAATAATAATTATAATAATAATTATAATAATAATAATGATAATGATAATAATAATAATATTAATAAAAAAAAATAATAATAATAATAATAATAATAATAATAATAATAATAATAATAATAATAATAATAATAATAATAATAATAATACCAATAATAATAGTAGTAGTAGTAATAATAATAATAATAATAATAATAATAATAATAATAATAATAATAATAATAATAATAATAATAATAAGAAGAAGAAGAAGAAGAAGAAGAAGAAGAAGAAGAAGAAGAAGAAGAAGAAGAAGAAGAAGAAGAAGAAGAAGAAGAAGAAGAAGAAGAAGAAGAAGAAGAAGAAGAAGAAGAAGAAGAAGAAGAAGAAGAAGAAGAAGAAGAAGAAGAAGAAGAAGAAGAAGAAATACCAATAATTACAGTTAGTAGTAATATTTCACGAGGCCAGGTAGACTCCAGATAGAATGCAGGTAGACCAGGTAAAGTACATTAGACTTCAGTTAAACACAGGTAGACTGCAGGTAGACTGCAGGTAGACTGCAGGTAGACTTCACGTAGGTAATGAAAGCCAGACAACGCTCGACTGCAATTGGACAACTCTACGGAAACGGGAATTTACTGCAAGTTTTATTTAGGGTGTAGAGCTTACACCGTAAACTAAACGTGGAGTTTACAGTGACTGTAAACTGCACAGTACTGCACAGCCATTCTTCACTTAACCTTCAAACTACAGGGACCTGTTCTGCCAGGTTTAATTTAACCTGAAAAACTCTAGGGACCTGGACGTCCATGTTACACTCACCACGTAGACTCCAGAGACAGTTCTTCCGCAGGGGTTCCCATCCTTTTTGTTCCTATGTATCCCTTGGGCATTCTGACAGGTTTACATGTAACCCTTGGGCATTCTGACAGGTTCCCATGTATCCCTTGGGAATTCTGACAGGTTCCCATGTATCCATGTATCCCTTGGGAATTCTGACAGGTTCCCATGTATCCCTTGGGCATTCTGACAGGTTCCCATGTATTCCTTAGCATTCTGACAGGTTCCCATGTATCCCTTAGCATTCTGACAGGTTCCCATGTATCCCTTAGCATTCTGACAGGTTCCCATGTATCCCTTGGGCATTCTGACAGGTTCCCATTTATCCCTTAGCATTCTGACAGGTTCCCATGTATCCCTTAGCATTCTGACAGGTTCCTATGTATCCCTTGGGCATTCTGACAGGTTCCCATGTATACCTTAGGATTCTGACAGGTTCCCATGTATCCCTTGGGCATTCTGACAGGTTCCCATGTATCCCTTAGCATTCTGACAGATTCCCAAGTACCTTTAAAAATTAAGGATCAAAAATTAACAAAATTATATTGGTGTTATATTAGTTTATAAGTAAATCTTCAAGCGTAGAGATTATACGAGGATTTTATACTGTGGAATATCGATACCATTGTTTACTATGCATGTAAATCCCGACTGTGAGTAAGTCTCTGAATATTTCCGGTTTTTGCTCATGTAACGGAAGAGTAGAAATAAAATATAAGTTTACCACAAATAACAAAAGCAATAAATGCAAATGCAAGAGAGAGAGAGAGAGAGAGAGAGAGAGAGAGAGAGAGAGATGAAATACCTAAATAGCTTCTCACTGTGAGAAGAAATTAAACTAGCAAATATGAATGTATCTTCACATGATAATTTTAATGGCTGTAACTTTGCTCAGGTGACACCAACACACAGGGAGCTGCCGGCTGCCTTCGTATGAGTCTCCAGATAACTGAAGCAGAGAGCTGCCGGCTGCCTTCGTATGAGTCTCCAGATAACTGAAGCAGAGAGCTGCCGGCTGCCTTCGTATGAGTCTCCAGACTACACTGTTGAGATTATATGAGGATTTTATACTAATATTTCGATAACATGAACCCGGTGAATTTATATAATATCTTGATCTGTCACATACATATATGTTATATATTAATCACGTCTAATGAGTAAAAGTATACAAAATATGTCAAAATAATATACTGAAAGCTAAATTATGAGATGGCTGAGCATGGTGTTTTTTTGGCAATAAGTTCAATAATTCTGAGACACTTTAACAAGTGAACAACGAGGATCATGTTCACTTGTTTTGAGATTTGATCCCAACAGCAATGAAAATGTTGACTCACAAAGCCTTGTTGATGTAAGTAACAGCAGTGCTTGAATAACAGCAGTGCTTGAATAACAGCAGTGCTTGAATAACAGCAGTGCTTGAATAACAGCAGTGCTTGAATAACAGCAGTGCTTGAATAACAGCAGTGCTTGAATAACAGCAGTGCTTGAATAACAGCAGTGCTTGAATAACAGCAGTGCTTGAATAACAGCAGTGCTTGAATAACAGCAGTGCTTGAATAAGAGCAGTGCTTGAATAACAGCAGTGCTTGAATAACAGCAGTGCTTGAATAACAGCAGTGCTTGAATAACAGCAGTGCTTGAATAACAGCAGTGCTTGAATAACAGCAGTGCTTGAATAACAGCAGTGTTTGAATAACAGCAGTGCTTGAATAACAGCAGTGCTTGAATAACAGCAGTGCTTGAATAACAGCAGTGCTTGAATAACAGCAGTGCTTGAATAACAGCAGTGCTTGAATAACAGCAGTGCTTGAATAACAGCAGTGTTTGAATAACAGCAGTGCTTGAATAACAGCAGTGCTTGAATAACAGCAGTGCTTGAATAACAGCAGTGCTTGAATAACAGGTTTAGCAACACGTTCTTAAGACTTTGTGTTGCCTCGTAACTTAAATATAATGTCGTGGGTCCTAGAGGGTGCTGAACCTGCTGTGTAGGGATAATATTATTTAACACTGTAAGTCAAGCATGTACCAGCATGTTAAATGTGGAACATTAATTATTATTATAAGGAAGGACACTAAAACTCACTTACACAAAAATAAAATATATTAATAGTAACGTACGTACAACCCTACAGTACTCTCCCATAACTTAAACTGGCCTCTGCATACTAGGGCCTTACACATAAACAGGAGAGCAATTAAACACAAATAAAATAACCTATAGTATACGCTAAAAAATACCTCACCAAACCACCTACTCACACTAACGCCAACCCATGTGAACTTCACCTCAGCCTCCGTCCTTCTTCACGTACTGAAGCCACAAACACCTCAGCTGCTCTTGTCTCCTGGCCACCAATATTACGCGTCCGGTTTCAGCACAAATCCCTGAACTATGGAGCGTTTTTTTTTTTTACAATATTTTTATTGGAGCAGACTGCGTAATACACGTTTATGTGAGTTTATCATCACAAAGCAAAAATATACATCACGTGCAATGTGCACCATGGTTATACATCACGTGCAGTGTGCACCATGGTTATACATCACGTGCAGTGTACATCATGGTTATACATCACGTACAGTGTGCACCATGGTTATACATCACGTGCAGTGTACATCATGGTTATACATCACGTACAGTGTGCACCATGGTTATACATCACGTGCAGTGTGCACCATGGTTATACATCACGTGCAGTGTGCACCATGGTTATACATCACGTGCAGTGTGCACCATGGTTATACATCACGTGCAGTGTGCACCATGGTTATACATCACGTGCAGTGTACACCATGGTTATACATCACGTGCAGTGTGCACCATGGTTATACATCACGTGCAGTGTACACCATGGTTATACATCACGTACAGTGTGCACCATGGTTATACATCAAGTGCAGTGTGCACCATGGTTATACATCAAGTGCAGTGTGCACCATGGTTATACATCAAGTGCAGTGTGCACCATGGTTATACATCACGTGCAGTGTACACCATGGTTATACATCAAGTGCAGTGTGCACCATGGTTATACATCAAGTGCAGTGTACACCATGGTTATACATCAAGTGCAGTGTGCACCATGGTTATACATCACGTGCAGTGTGCACCATGGTTATACATCAAGTGCAGTGTGCACCATGGTTATACATCACGTGCAGTGTACACCATGGTTATACATCACGTGCAGTGTACACCATGGTTATACATCACGTGCAGTGTGCACCATGGTTATACATCACGTGCAGTGTGCACCATGGTTATACATCACGTACAGTGTACACCATGGTTATACATCAAGTGCAGTGTACACCATGGTTATACATCACGTGCAGTGTACACCATGGTTATACATCACGTGCAGTGTACACCATGGTTATACATCACGTGCAGTGTGCACCATGGTTATACATCACGTGCAGTGTGCACCATGGTTATACTCTCAGACCCTTATGTACCCCTTGAGAAGTGCTAATGTACCTATGGGGGGTACATGAAACCCAGGGTAGGAACCCTTGTTCTAAAGCTTTCACCTAATTCGTGAACTCTACGGACCAGTTTTTCCATGTTTCAGTTAACCGATGGATTACAGGGACCGGTTAACTCCTACGACCTGCACATAAAGACAGTCTTCCATGCTCATCCATCATCTAACATTATGGATAAAATCTAAGATCCATTCAGAACTCATATCTCTTAAAATGTTTTCATTGTCACTCATATGATTCAACCCAATTTTTTCCCTTGATAGTTTTTTTGCGTCAACAATAATGCAAAATTAATTTTCTGCATTGATTGAAATATTGGAGAATCAACAAATTATACCTGCTACTTAAATTAGCACTTAGATTTGCAAAATAGGTTAGTTTTTGCAGCAGCTGTGCCCACAACAGTATGAGGATAGGTAAAACTTGTTATTTTGGCTTAAATAGCAACGCTCTTTTTGCCGAATAAGGCAAGTGAAAATTTGTGTATGCAATAATTTCGCAAAAATCTTTCTGAACTCAACTTATCAAAACTTATCTAAAATATGTTTAGTTGGATTAGGCTAAACTAAATTGCGCTTGTTATAATAAGATTATGTAAGTAACCTTATTAATGTAATTTTTACATTATCATAAATGAAAAAAAATATGTCTTTAAAAGTATAAGAGAAAATTTTAGAAGGGACTTAATTTTAAATGAGTTCTTGCTAATTGACCAGTTTTACCTATTCGGCTCCACACACACACACACACACACACACACACACACACACACACACACACACACACACACACACACACACACACACACACAATATATATATATATATATATATATATATATATTGTGTACATAATTTGTGCATTTGCAAGTTGTTGTCCCTCATTGATAAACTTCTCCAGGATGAGCTACAAAGGTACCATCACTCCAGTGTTCTCAGTAACTACCAGAAGCACCACGGACAGTACAACGTACGTCGTGTCCAGCACCAGGACCCACGATACTCTTCATCACTTGGCTGACACAGTCACAACACCGGCCTCAGACCAGACACCGAATGTCGTCACAACCATCACACACACACAGAAAAAAAAATATATAAAATTACTGGCTGGAAAGTTTTATCTTCCAGAGAGTAACTATGTTAAGTCCTTATAACCAGTTCGTCCTCATCCAATTTTTGCAATGAGGTAAAATAATTGTAGAAACCTTTTTGTTCCATCGATGGGATTTTTCTTAAGTGATCTCTGGAGGAAGTTTGATCAAATTCTAAAGAGCGGAAGAACTATGAAAACTTTTAGCTTCCAGACTTGTGGTAACTTAATTTGCCTTCTTCTTTCTCACCGAACGTTTAATTCTGACGTCAACGTTTCGCTCCAGTCAGCGCAGCCACTCACAGACGGTTTTTTTTCTACGTCTTTCTCTTCAGTTGTGACGAGTAATACGTATATGTAACACTTAAGTATCTTTAGAGTTGAAACGTTTCGGCCACATAGTCAAATTAGGGCGATACTGAACACATTTATGTATTCTTCCTTTATATTTGGTATTAATTGATAAATAGTGTAAGTGATTAATGATAAATGAACATTAAGAAATGCAGTTTAAATTAGATGAGAAAGTTTAGAAAGTTCCGATGATGATTTCTAGTCCCTCCCACATGCTCCAGAATGCAATAAACGGAGTAATAGATGGGATTCAAACCCTGGTGTTGGTATATAGCGGACTCAAAGGATTTTCATTACCATTTTCACAGGAAATTTCTAAACCAGTATGGGTCATGCAGCAACTGGGGTCATTCAGATGCTGGGAAAGTTGAATGACGATTCGGCAATCAGTGGTTCCCTCATCCCAGTACGGAGATGGATGGTGCAAAATGAAAAGGAGATGAAGGTAATCAGTCCCTCAGTCTGTGGACGATGTGTTCACTCCATCAGCTCCAGACTCAGGGACTGATTACCTCAAACTCCTTCATATCAACCCCATTCATCTCTGTACTGACCTAAGGAATGTTCCCATAATAAAGAAAGCCAACTGTTGAACGAGTCTCATTCCATGGTGATATACTGGCCACTAAACTGGACAGTATACCACCAGGGATACTGGAAGAAGGAACCAAGAACTGTGTGAGCCTATAGGAAAGATTTACACATGTTATAACAAACGATAGAAATACCGAAATGCTGAAAATCTCCAAATGTGGTCACAACAAACATGGAAACAGACGAGAGGTACTGACAGATTAGTGACAATTACATGAATGCTGTCCAGAGTATAACCAGAAAGAGGTTGGCTGAGTGCCTGGAGAAGAGACTGTTGCAGATGGATCTGGGTAGAGTAAGGCCTGCACTCTGAAGGACGGGTGGAGATATATTGCAGTTTTAAACTGTAGCATCGGCAAGCCTCTGGCAAGACAGGGATGGAGTGAGTGATGATGAAAGTGATTCTTCGTTTTCGGGTCACCCTGCTTCGGTGGGAAACGGCCGATGTGTTAAAAAATAATGGAAATTAAAAGAAAAAAATGGGAGGTATGCTGCATATTCTAGGACTATAGGAAAGCATTTGACTCTGATCGTCACAGGATACTGATTCAGAAATTAGAGGAGCACACAGGCATACCAGGTTAAATCCTACAATTGATAAAGGAATACCTAACGAACGAAAGACTGAGTGGTGATGGTGAGGAATGGTGCTTCAGGACAGCAGGGTGTAACAAGACGGGTTCCCAACAGGATCAGAACTAGGGCCATTACTATTTCTAATACATGTACACGACCTGTGGACTGACTCGTGTGTTTCATTGTTTGCTGATACAAAAACGAATGAGAAGAATAAACACAGAAGATAATAGAGAGGCTTCAGGTAGACTTAAACAAATTGCAGAAATTGTCAAACAAGTGGTTAATAGAGTTCAAACTAAGCAAGATTAAGTTCAGGAAAATATCTCTTAAAGAGGAAGCTCTTGGAGTGAACATCACACCCAACATATCGCCATAGATGCATATCTTTCAAAACACTGTACAAGACATATGTTAGGTCCATCACTGAGTACGCAGCACCAACATGGAGCCCTCACCTGATCAAGTAAATATGAAAACTAGAAAAGGTTCAAGACTTTCCAACAAGACTAGTCCCAAAGCTGAGGGTTATTGAACTGTGAGGAGAAACTAATAGAACCGAACCTGATCACTTTAAAAACAGTAGTAAGGGAGACATGATCACTGCATGCAAGATATTCAAGGGTTTACACAGAGAGGATAGGACGGATTATGGAACTGAACGACAAGGATGGTGAAGAGGTAGAAGCAAACTCGATACCCTGTTTTAAGACTAGGTATGAGAGGTCCAATGAGAACAGGAATTAATAATGGCGGCTATTGTGGTTTAAGAGGAGAGGCCAGGAGCCAGGATTCGACCCTCGCAAGTACAACTAGGTGAGTACACACACACACACACACACACACACACACACACTCACACACACACACACACACACACACACACACACACACACACACTCACACACACACACACACACCTTCTCATCTTCATTACCCTCCAGAGACGGTCTCTAAACCTCAGCTAAACACCGCTGAGGAAACCTGGAAATAACTCAGCGGAGTTTAGGATACCATTCAGGAGTGTATAATACCATCCAAGAGTGTGTGATACCATCCAGGAGTGTGTGATACCATCCAGGAGTGTATGATACCATTCAGGAGTGTATGATACCATCCAGGAGTGTGTGATACCATCCAGGAGTGTGTGATACCATCCAGGAGTGTATGATACCATTCAGGAGTGTATGATACCATCCAGGAGTGTGTGATACCATCCAGGAGTGTATGATACCATCCAGGAGTGTGTGATACCATTCAGGAGTGTATGATACCAACCAGAAGTGTATGATACCATTCAGAAGTGTATGATACCATCCAGGAGTGTGTGATACCATCCAGGAGTGTATGATACCATCCAGAAGTGTATAATACCATCCAGAAGTGAATGATACCATCCAAGAGTGAATGATACTATCCAGGAGGTATATATTTTCTCATCCAGAAAGAGTGTATGATACCATCCAGAATGTATATACCATCCAGAGTAATGATACCATCAGTGAAGTCTATGGAGATAACCATCCGATGTATGATACCATCCGCAAATGTATGATACCATCCTGGAGACTTGGAGACCATTGTGGAGTCTTGGAGACCATCGTGGTATATTTTAGATCATCGTAGGTTCCTGGAGACCATCGTGGGGTCTTGAAGACCATCATGGAGTTTTGGAGACCATCATGGGGTTTTGGAAACCATTCTTGGGTCTTAGAGACCATCCTGGGGTCTTGGAGACCATCCTGGGGTCTTGGAGACAATGTTGGGGACTTGGAGACCATCGTGAAGTTTTGGAGACCATCCTACGGTCTTGGAGACTATAGTGGGATGAGTCTCTCAGTTTAATGTTGAAAAGCTTTAAATTCTTGAGTAGTTCAATTTCGAGTGAGATACTTTACGAGACCACAATGACTTTCAGAGACCACATTGACTTTACGAGATCACATGGACTTTACGAGACCACAGTGAATTTATGAGACCACAGTGAGAGACTTTACGAGACCACAGTGAATACTTTACGAGATAGCAGAGATATCTGATTGTAGTTCCTCCACACATAATATCTGATAGCCACTCCACACATAATATCTGATAGCCACTCCACACATAATATCTGATAGCCACTCCACACAATATCTGACAGCCCTCCACACATAATATCTGACAGCAACTCCACACATAATATCTGATAGCCACTCCACACATAATATCTGACAGCCACTCCACACATAATATCTGACAGCAACTCCACACATAATATCTGACAGCCACTCCACACATAATATCTGACAGCCACTCCACACATAATATCTGACAGCCACTCCACACATAATATCTGATAGCCACTCCACACATAATCTCTGATAGCCACTCCACACATAATATCTGATAGCCACTCCACACATAATATCTGACAGCCACTCCACACATAATATCTGACAGCCACTCCACACACAATATCTGATAGCCACTCCACACATATTATCTGACAGCCACTCCACACATAATATCTGACAGCCACTCCACACATAATATCTGATAGCCACTCCACACATAATATCTGACAGCCACTCCACACATAATATCTGATAGCCACTCCACACATAATATCTGACAGCCACCCACACATAATATCTGGGGGTTGTTTTACTATACATTTAGCAATACATATATTATACAAATTTAACCAGTAATATCATTTATTGTGTAGGGTTAGATATTATATATGACACAATATATGTACAGCAGTATAATGAACTGTTGTGTTAGCTGTTGTGTTAGTTGTTGTGTTAGATGTTTTGTTAGATGGTGTGTTAGTTGTTGTGTTAGTTGTTGTGTTAGATGTTGTGTTAGTGTTTTGTTAGTTGTTGTGTTAGTGTTGTGTTAGTTGTTGTGTTAGATGTTGTGTTAGATGTTGTGTTAGTTGTTGTGTTAGTTGTTGTGTTAGATGTTGTGTTAGTTGTTGTGTTAGTTGTTGTGTTAGTTGTTGTGTTAGATGTTGTGTTAGTTGTTGTGTTAGTTGTTGTGTTAGATGTTGTGTTAGTTGTTGTGTTAGATGTTGTGTTAGATGTTGTCTTAGTTGTTTTGTTAGATGTTGTGTTAGATGTTGTGTTAGATGTTGTGTTAGCCGTTGTGTTAGATGTTGTGTTAGGTGTTGTGTTAACATTGAGTTAGCTTCTGCTTTAACTTCTGTGTTAGCCACTGTGTTAACTGCTTTGTTAACACTGTGTTAGCCACTGTCTTAACTGCTGTGTTAGCACTATGTTAGCCATTGTCTTAACTACTGTGTTAACACTGTGTTATCCACTGTGTTAACCGCTGTGTTAGCCACTGTGTTAACACAGTGTTAACACTGTTAACTCTCCTTCATTCAGTGGGCCTGTTATTGCGTATACTAAAACACATTTCAATGCTTATTTAAGAGTGAATTATGCGCGCATAGCCTTACATACTATCCATCCTCTAGAACTAGTCAATAGTATCTGGCATGCAGGAGTACCCACAGCACTACCATTAACCTCACACCCTTCACCTACTTAGAGGTGGTCAGTCCCTCAGCCTGGAGACGCGACCAGTGTTCCTTTTATATTTGGACTAGATGTGAGATCCCCGTATAAAGATAGTGGGCCCTGCCTCCTATGAGGCTACCTCCACGCCACACCTCACCTCTGGCTCTAGCATAAAAGACTCGTGTCTCATCTCATGACTCGGAGGCTGGTGGGGTGATGGTATCATCTTAAACTCTGCACTTCACTGAAACTTAATCCTGACCTGTCTACCTGTAGTGATGCACACACCAGCCCTTCCTCCCTCCCACACTCATGAAACACGCACGCACACACACGCACATACACGCACACACGCACGCACACACACACGCACACACACACGCACACACACAGCCCTGGAGGAGCAAGTAGAGATTTTGTTGACTAGTCAAACACTGAAAATCGATACCGACGGAGCTCTAAGTAAGAGAGGAATTGCTGGAGCGTACGTAGAGTCTGACGGATGTAGAGCAGCTGTACGCAGAGTCTGACGGATGTAGAGCAGCTGTACGTAGAGCCTGACGCATGTAGAGGAGCTGTACGTAGAGTCTGACGGATGTAGAGCAGCTGTACGCAGAGTCTGACGGATGTAGAGGAGCTGTACGTAGAGTCTGACGCATGTAGAGGAGCTGTACGTAGAGTCTGACGCATGTAGAGCAGCTGTACGCAGAGTCTGACGGATGTAGAGGAGCTGTACGTAGAGTCTGACGCATGTAGAGGAGCTGTACGTAGAGTCTGACGCATGTAGAGGAGCTGTACGTAGAGTCTGACGGATGTAGAGCAGCTGTACGTAGAGTCTGACGCATGTAGAGGAGCTGTACGTAGAGTCTGACGCATGTAGAGGAGCTGTACGTAGAGTATGACGCATGAAGAGCAGTTCAGAGTAGAGAATGGCGCAAGAGGGCAGTGAAGTGTAGCAACAGTTTGCTTGAACATATAAGGGCGTGAATCTGACTTTCTCAGGTGCAGACTCCACGAACAACGAGACGAACCAGGGAAATAATTAACCAAGCAGCTGGTACTAAGAGAGAGTAATAAGCCAGGAATGTCGATGTGTGAGAGATGAGAGAGATGAGGGAGAGATGAGAGAGATGAGGGAGAGATGAGAAAGATGAGGGAGAGATGAGAGAGATGGGTGTGGAAGAGTGAGGAAATGAGTCTGGATACTCAAAATTAGTTTTGCAACTGGTATTTGTGTACACATACTAGTTGCAAAGACTAAGTCTGCAGTGAAGATGTTGCAGTGATAAGACAGTGCGCCACGGACGAGGGCAGTTACACTGAGAATCTCAGGGAGTGGAAGGAAGGAGAGGTCGAAATTGTATTCGGCTCTCTGACACATGGGAGTGTCTATCATGGGATGCTGGAAGTGTCAGCCACCTGGAGTGTCTATCATGGGATGCTGGAAGTGTCAGCTACCTGGAGTATCTATCATGGGATGCTGGAAGTGTCAGCCACCTGGAGTGTCTATCATGAGATGCTGGAAGTGTCAGCCACCTGGAGTGTCTATCATGGGATGCTGGAAGTGTCAGCCACCTAGAGTGTCTATCATGAGATGCTGGAAGTGTCAGCCACCTAGAGTGTCTATCATGGGATGCTGGAAGTGTCAGCCACCTAGAGTGTCTATCATGAGATTCTGGAAGTGTCAGCCACCTGGAGTGTCTATCATGGGATGCTGGAAGTGTCAGCCACTTAGAGTGTCTATCATGAGATGCTGGAAGTGTCAGCCACCTGGAGTGTCTATCATGAGATGCTGGAAGTGTCAGCCACCTGGAGTGTCTATCATGGGATGCTGGAAGTGTCAGCCACCTGGAGTGTCTATCATGGGATGCTGGAAGTGTCAGCCACCTGGAGTGTCTATCATGAGATGCTGGAAGTGTCAGCCAACTGGAGTGTCTATCATGAGATGCTGGAAGTGTCAGCCACCTGGAGTGTCTATCATGAGATGCTGGAAGTGTCAGCCACCTGGAGTGTCTGTCATGGGATGCTGGAAGTGTCAGCCACCTGGAGTGTCTATCATGAGATGCTGGAAGTGTCAGCCACCTGGAGTGTCTATCATGAGATGCTGGAAGTGTCAGCCACCTGGAGTGTCTATCATGAGATGCTGGAAGTGTCAGCCACCTTGAGATTACAGAGAAAACTGAAGCTGACAATCGATAACGATGATGATGTATAGATAGCTATAACAAAAATAGTGAGAGAGAGAGAGAGAGAGAGAGAGAGAGAGAGAGAGAGAGAGAGAGAGAGAGAGAGAGAGAGAGAGGAGAAAGAGAGAGAGAGAGAGAGAGAGAGAGAGAGAGGAGAGAGAGAGAGAGAAGAGAGAGAGAGAAGAGAGAGAGAGAGAGAGAGAGAGAGAGAGAGAGAGAGTGAGGTCTTCATAAAGATACCCAGGTGAAGCAACTACATCTTATTCATCATCTTATCGACAATATATACCATAAAAGTTTTATTGCAACCACCAAGGTCGGTGCTCCTTTGTCACCATTGTAGCGTAGTGGAAAAAAGACAGTCACCTCTGGAAGATCGTAAAGTTCCAAACAGCGGATCGTGTAGAGGAATCTGCAGGTTCGGTGTCCTGAACACAAAGCAATAGAGGAACTTTATCCTGTTTGTCAAAACAAAGCCAACACGGGACAAGGCTATGTGAAGAGTCACTCGCAACGAGGAAGTGAACAAGGAAGCAATGTGCAGGAAGGAAGGTTATTTTAAAAGACTCTGCTTGTTGCAGCACATGCTAGATATCACATCAGTTAGGAAAATTAACCTTTAATGTCTGCAGAGGACTCGGTAGGAAGTGGAGACGCACGAAGTATGGGTCCAAGACTTCGAGGCAAAGAGAACCTGAATAATAATAATAATATTAATAATAATTATAATAATAATAATATTATTATTATTATTATTATTATTATTTTTATTGCAGTATGGTACACGTCTTTATGAACAATGCTACTGGAAAGACCACCCAATGTATTGAAAATCTAGCATTTTTAAAGAGAGAGAGAGAGGTTGGTGAGACGACTGGGGACAGAGGTTGAAAAAATCCTCTCTCTCTCTCTTTTTCGAGAGAGAGAGAGAAAGAGAGACCTTCCTGAATACTGTTTAATACAGGTATATAGACACTGGAGGCTGCTGGTGAAACTCCAACACAAATCTAGTGAACTTGTGCTAGATGACCTTGACGGACGACCTCTTCAGACGATCTTGTCAGAGGACCTTACAGTCATGGGTCCTAACTAAGCCACTAGAGACTCTTTTTATCCTTCAGTGGACAAAGTTCACCTTGTAACGTGACTACGAGACACTGTAGCGTGACTACGAGACACTGTAGCGTGACTACGAGACACTGTAGCGTGACTACGAGACACTGTAGCGTGACTACGAGACACTGTAGCGTGACTACGAGACACTGTAGCGTGACTACGAGACACTGTAGCGACTACTATACAATAACATACACTGCACTGTAGAAAAAAAAACTTTAATTAAGCCAACGTTTCTCCTGTACAACGTTTTTTTTTTCAAGTCAATAGAGATAATAGAAGAGGAAATAAACAATATGTTGACAGAAGGAGAGAGGACTAAGTAAGGTGAAGGGAGGAGGAGAAGGTATTAGTTGGTCAAAACTTAAGCACCAACTGCAAGTGTCCTTACCTTGTGTCCACACCTGTGTGTCCTTACCTGTGTGTCCTTACCTGTGCGTCCTTACCTGTGTGTCCTTACCTGTGTGTCCTTACCTGTGTGTCCTTACCAGTGTCCCTTACCTGTGTGTCCTTACCTGTCGTCCTTACCTGTGTGTAATTGTGTCGACGTTTCGTGTCAGCGTGCATTTCACTTGTGTCGACTGGTTGGCGGGAGAAACATCTCTAATAAAGTGTTCCTTCTACCTGTGTCCTTATCTGTGTGTCCTTACCAGTGTCCCCTTACCTGTGTGTCCTTACCTGTGCGTCCTTACCTGTGTGTCCACACCTGTGTGTCCTTACCTGTGTGTCCTTACCTGTGCGTCCTTACCTGTGTGTCCTTACCTGTGCGTCCTTACCTGTGTGTCCTTACCTGTGCGTCCTTACCTGTGTGTCCTTACCAGTGTCCCCTTACCTGTGTGTCCTTACCTGTGCGTCCTTACCTGTGTGTCCACACCTGTGTGTCCTTACCTGTGGTCCTTACCTGTGCCACCGTCCTTACCTGTGTGTCCTTACCTGTGCGTCCTTACCTGTGTGTCCTTACCTGTGTGTCCTTACCTGTGTGTCCTTACCTGTGTGTCCTTACCTGTGTGTCCTTACCTGTGTGTCCTTACCTGTGCGTCCTTACCTGTGTGTCCTTACCTGTGCGTCCTTACCTGTGCATCCTTACCTGTGCATCCTTACCTGTGTGTCCTTACCTGTGCGTCCTTACCTGTGCATCCTTACCTGTGCATCCTTACCTGTGTGTCCTTACCTGTGCGTCCTTACCTGTGCTCCTTACCTGTGCATCCTTACCTGTGTCCTTACCTGTGCGTCCTTACCTGGTGTCCCTTACCTGTGCATCCTTACCTGTGGTCCTTACCTGTGGTCCTACCTTGTGTCCTTACCTGTGCGTCCTTACCTGTGTGTCCACACCTGTGTGTCCTTACCTGTGTCCTTACCTGTGGTCCTTACCTGTGGTCCTTACCTGTGCGTCCTTACCTGTGCATCCTTACCTGTGCATCCTTACCTGTGCGTCCTTACCTGTGCGTCCTTACCTGGGTGTCCTTACCTGTGCATCCTTACCTGTGCGTCCTTACCTGTGCGTCCTTACCTGTGCGTCCTTACCTGTGCATCCTTACCTGTGCGTCCTTACCTGTGTGTCCTTACCTGTGCGTCCTTACCTGTGCGTCCTTACCTGTGTGTCCACACCTGTGTGTCCTTACCTGTGTGTCCTTACCTGTGCGTCCTTACCTGTGTGTCCTTACCTGTGCGTCCTTACCTGTGTGTCCTTACCTGTGTGTCCTTACCTGTGTGTCCATACCTGTCCGTCATTATCAAGTACAGCTTGACAGTATTCCCCTGACATCAACCCTTTACAAAGGAAACAGTTGATAAGTGGATCACTAGGAACCTCCTTGTGCAGATGTTGACCTGCTAAGGGTCTGGCTAATTGCAAATTCTCTTTGTTCTCAACGACTGTGTTGCAAGTGTTGATAAGAGATGACGGCCAAACACTTCAGCGTGTCTCCGTGGTTGGTTAGTTAAGCCGTAATATATTTCATGATGTGGTCAGGTGTACTGTCATGCATGACACGACTTCTTCAAATTATCGACTCCGGAGGCGCACTCTTGGTTATAATTGAGAATTACTGAGTCTAGCCCTCCCTCCTACTCCACCTCTTTCACACACATGGCTACGTTTAGGGTTTCTAATTTTATTTATAAACTAAGAGCTGTTGCCTACATCAGCTCATTTCATCTCTCTCTCTCAAATTTTGTGGGAAGAAAGAGAAACAAGACACTTACAAAAACACTTCAAGAAAACACTTCAAGAAAACACTTCAAGAAATGCACAACGGAAGTTTGCCTTTAAAGCAAAGTGTAAACAAACAGACAACGTTAAATAAAGGATAGCGAAATAAATACTGACAAACAAACATACAGACATAATAATATTTAAAATAAAATTCAACATAATAAGGAGACATATGCAATCAAGATAAAGCTAATGGCATTGCCAGTGATACAGAGGAAGAATTAGACACTTATGCAACAATGAAGATTCCCAGTGTTGTCGGGTTTCTACGACAGTTACGCCACAGTAAAAGAGTGAAGCGTAACGTAAGGAATGAGGAAAGAAAATAGCGAGAGAGAGATCCAGGTGACCAGGAGACCTCCCTTGTTAGTGAGGTACTTGGCTCAGACCTGACGCTTATCCAAAAGCAAAGGGGAGTAACAAAGGACCAAAACCTACATGTTTTCGTCCTAATATGAACATCAAGACAGAAATTGCGAGGTTTTTTTCCCTCAGTGTCTGACCTGTCGAAGAATTTGCGCATCTGCGGGAGGCTCACACCTGATTAACCCCGTAAAGAAACTGGAGAAAATTCTAAAGTTGCTTAAGATGGAGAGAAGTGCAGTTAAAGATTAAAGGGAAGTGAACAAGGTGACCTTAAAGAGGAGAAGGACCACAGAAGACACGATAAGAAGTTACGAGACGCTCGGCGGAATTTATAGAGCGATGACAGACTGACGGATATTCAAGGATCGGGAACAAAGGAGCATCGATGAAAATTCAAGTAACATTTGAGGAACAGGAACGTCAGGAAATACTTTCTGCTTAAAGATGGTGGAAAAGGGAATTGAGCGAGACTGAAAGTCGGTGGGACAAAATCCTGACTCACTTTTAAAGGTTAATTGAATCCACGAGTCCGTCAGTTAGTGAAATGGGTGACTTTTAGTTAGGTAGCAAGACTAAAAGGTTAAACTAGAGACACCACAACCAAAAGTAGGTGAAATAAGTGTGTTTGAGTAGAAACATTTAATATGGACAAAGTAAAAATGCATGATGGTAGACATAATAAGAAAGATGTGAATAAGGTTGTACAGTAGACAGGGATATCAGGTCATGAGTGACTGGTCGTCCGAAGACAGAGTATATCAGGTTATGAGTGACTGGTCGTCCGAAGACAGAGTATATCAGGTCATGAGTGACTGGTCGTCCGAAGACAGAGTATATCAGGTCATGAGTGGCTGGTCGTCTGAAGACAGAGTCACTTACGACAGAGTGAACACGGTAACAACAAAAGTCTTCATGACACTACACGAGTGAGATAACTGAGAAAAAAATGTGACAAATATGAATAAAGTGAGAAAGGTGAAAGACCATGGCACTTATAAGCTAAATCATTGTATCTAAATCACTCTGAATAAGAAATAGTTTTAGGAGTCTGGTTAGCAGTAATCTAAAACTAAGACAATAGTACGTACGTGTTTGCAATAAAGCGAATAGAATTCTTGGCTTCACATCGAGAAGTATAATTATCAGGAGTTCTCAGGTTATACTTTAACTCTATATATCGTTGGTTAGACCTCATTTAGATTATGCTGCACAGTTCTGGTCACCGTATTACAGAATGGACATAAATACGCTGGAAAACGTACAGAGGAGGATGACAAAGTTGATCCCATGTATCAGAAATCTTCCCTATGAGGATAGACTGAGGGCCCTGAATCTGCACTCTCTAGAAAGGCGTAGAATTAGAAGGGATATGATTGAGGTGTATGGAAGACAGGAATAAATAAAGGGGATGTAAATGACGTGCTAAAAATATCTAACCAAGTCAGGACTCTCAACAATGGGTTCAAGTTGAAAAAGTTCAGATATAGAAAGGATAGAGGAAAGCTCTGGTTTGATAATAGAATTGAGTAATAGAATGAGTGGAACAAACTGTCGAGTAACGTCATTGTAGCTAAAACCTTGTGCAGCTTTAAAAATATGTTAGAGAAGTGCATGAGTGAATTTAGGATGGTGTGAGTTGTACATGGGCCAGTAGGTCTGCTGCAGTGCTCCTTCCTTCTTATGTTGTAATGTGAAGGGTATCCAGGAGAAGCAGGTGGTGAAGATATTGCACCAGGGAATCAGTCAGACAGATTCAAGTGGAATAAGTGAGAGTTTAACATAATTTGAGAGGAGAGAGAGAGAGAGAGAGAGAGAGAGAGAGAGAGAGAGAGAGAGAGAGAGAGAGAGAGAGAGGCATGGCTCATCTGCAGTTATACTCGCTCTCATCATTGACACGACATTCATCTTATTTATACGGCTGATTCAGTGGGTAAGTTGTTATAGTTTGATGATAACAGATTCCTGACTCAACACACAAGTAGTTAACGCAACGCTGACACACCTAAACACTGTCAGGAAGCATATTATGTAGTTACACACACACACACACACACACAATCAGTGAAGAGGCGGGGCCAGGAGCTATGAATCAACCCCTGCAACCACAAATAGGTGAGTACACACACACACACACACACAACACGCACACATATATACCATCCAAGTCACATGTCAAATGATAAATTTGTGATGGGTTTAGCAGGTGTAGCAGGTTTGTGTATTCTTGCAATGGTTGTAATGAACTTGTGGTAGGTCCACTAGAAGAAGTGTTGGGGTGACGTGTGTGGACACCAGTCAGTAACGTGGGGGGTGATCCAGCCAGTTGACACCCCTACCACCACTTCCACCACCACTACCACCCACCACCACCACCACTACTACCCGCCCACCACCCCCATCACTACCAGCACCACCACCACCACAACTACTAGCACCACCACTTCCACCACCACCACCACTACCAGCACCACCACCACTACACCTCCACCACCAATACCACCACCACTACACCACCACCACCACTACACCACCACCACCACTACACCACCACCACCACTACCACCAATACCATCACCACCCCCACCACCACTACACCACCACCACTACCACCACTACCCCCCACAACCACCACCACTACTACCCCCACCACTACCAGCACCACCACCTCCACCACCACTACACCACCACCACTACCACCACTACCCCCACCACTACCCCCACCACCACCACCACTACTACCCCCACCACCCCCATCACTACCAGCACCACCACCTCCACCACAACTACCAGCACCACCACCTCCACCACCACCACCACTACTAGCACCACCACCTCCACCACCACCACCACTACCAGCACCACCACCTCCACCACCACCACATCCATAAACCCCAGCATAGCGTTTAACGTCATTCCATGTTGATGAGCGAGACATGCGCAATAGTTAAATATCTTTATTGCTGAAACGTTTAATCTGAGCTGTAATCGTCTTCAGTCAAATATAGAAAATGGATTGTATGCAGCAGAGGTAAAAGAGTATAGATGATGTAATCAGTGAGCCCAAGTAGTGGCTGTAACGAAACATACGCAGGTGAGAGGGGAGAAACACAGTCTCAGACAACGCACCTGCTCCTGTAGCTGGGTCGACGTAAACAAAGCGGTCGTGGTTCACTATAGTTAGCAAGGCTGTCTGATGTAATGGAGAGAAGCTAGGGTCTTAGTGAAAAAACTCCTTAATAATACTCTTTCTTGAGGCAGCTTTCATCGCTGACCCACAAGTAATACCTGGATTATACCTGGAGGGAGTTTCAGGGGTCAACGCCTCCAGAGCATTCATGAAAATGTCATAGTGGTCCAGTAGTTGTGAGAGGCAGGAGCGACCATCCAAGACCATGTCATAGTGGTCCAGTAGTTGTGAGAGGCAGGAGCGACCATCCAAGACCATGTCATAGTGGTCCAGTAGTTGTGAGAGGCAGGAGCGACCATCCAAGACCATGTCATAGTGGTCCAGTAGTTGTGAGAGGCAGGAGCGACCATCCAAGACCATGTCATAGTGGTCCAGTAGTTGTGAGAGGCAGGAGCGACCATCTAAGACCATGTCATAGTGGTCCAGTAGTTGTGAGAGGCAGGAGCGACCTGCTCTAATCCCATGCTGCCCTGGGCTGTGTAACTGATGGGTATCTAAGTGGTTGGCGACCTTCCTTCTTAGAACCCTTTCAAAGATATTTGTGATGTGGGGAAGTTAGTGCTATTGGTCTGTAATTCTTTGCAATTGCTTTACTGCCACTTTTAGTGGCAGTACTAGTTATTAGGTTTTTAAGATTGTCTCTAAACTTTGGGATACTGGTACCGCATTGTCCGGGGTATAAGGCGCACGTTCAAATGAGACGTATACGACGATGTTTCCAAGCAGTTGTAACGTAACGTTAGTAAACAACCGCTAAAACGTAACCCAAAGGCTACCCTTGACCCTGACCTTGAGCATACAAGGCGCATGGAGATTTTTTCAAGACTTTTTGTTGGAAAAACGCTCCTGATATGCTGGAAAATGCGGTATGTGGTATCCTATAGAATGGACGAACTGTGATGGAAGTTAACAATTATATATTCACGACAGCATGACACATATACAACACCTAGGTAGGAATGGTAAATCTTGGACCTGTATCCTGCAAGGCGTCTCACGGTGGCTCCTGCAGTTCTATAATAATATTGGTAGAATTTCAGACAGTATGTTAGGTACAAGGACACAAGTGCAACTGTGACACCTTACTGTGGCAACGTTTCGCTCTCTAGGAGCTTTGTCAAGCCCTTACAAACAATGCCGTGACACAGAGAATATATATTGGTATTAGAGTAAGATGTAAAAGCATAATATAATCATTGTAGGTAATAATAGTAGTATTAGTGGCAGTAGTAGTAGTAGTAGTAGTAGCAGTAGCAGTAGTAGCGGTAGTAGTAATAGCAGCAGTAGTAGTAGTAGTAGTAGTAGTAGCAGTAGTAGTAGTAGTAGTAGCAGTGAGCAGAGTAGTAGTAGTAGCAGAGAGCAGAGCAGAGTAGCGGAGCAGCACAGCGTGAGTAGGAGTAGAGCAGTCAGCAGCAGAGCAGCAGCAGCAGAGAGTAGCAGAGCATGAGAGAGCAGAGAGCAGCAGCAGAGCAGCAGCAGCAGCAGAGTAGTAGAGTAGCAGAGCAGCAGAGCAGCAGCAGAGCAAGCAGCAGCAGCAGAGCAGCAGCAGCAGCAGCAGAGAGAGTAGAGTAGTAGAGTAGTAGAGTAGTAGTAGTAGTAGTAGTAGTAGTAGTAGTAGTAGTAGTAGTAGTAGTAGTAGTAGTAGTAGTAGTAGTAGTAGCAATGTGATGACGGGGTTTATTGTTATGTTGGTAATCTTGCTAATGCTACAGAGATGGTGAAGCTGCCTTGATTCTTGATTATGTTTAATTTTGCATTGTTGCCAGATTCTTTACAAAGCAAAAGCTTAAGTAACCATCTAGAGCAGAAAAGATCCCACCCAACACAAGACGCTTCTGAGTTCACTTCTCCTCTAAACCCACATGTTAAGGTCAATATACTGTGTGTGTGTCATGCTCAGTAAGACGTGTGTTCAAAAGAGAGACCACTGTTTCACTGCTGGTATATCCTTCACAGGCTATTGCAATTCCTAAGCAATTTAACTTAAGTAAATATACCAGTATGGAGGTATGAGTGGGACTTAGCCAAGTATCCCACTGGTTCACTAACAGTGAGACGACCCGGCCTCTTGGAGCGTGACTACGCAGAAGTATAAGAGATAATGTGGGTAGTGAGTAAGGTTTTAAAGTGGGCGTACTCTATCCACTCTTGACGCCAAAAAAGGTTTGTAAGGTAAGCAGAAATACGGGTGATTTTCGGTAATCCTGGCTACTGTATTTCCCCTTCAGTATGTTTATAAATAAGACACACAATGTCGGTTATGGCATTTTATTACCCAGACGTCTCGCCCACCTGAGACTTTATCAATTCACATAGAGAACAACAAGACCGTTCCCCGTTTCTGGCTCTGGGTTGCCTGTCTGGGCTGTACCCCAGCTGTGTTGCGCGCCTCCGTGTGCCCTGCGCAGGCACTCCCTCACACGATGCTCGGCAGGAAAGTATTCCTACCCGACTTTATCAGCTCATAAAGATCGAGACTCAGTGTTGGAATGATAAAAGTTGATTTCGTCTGTGAATCACAGGACGCCGTTACTCGCTGAGAAATATCTCGGCTTCTCAGGAACACGAGACTTAGCAATCAGATTTTACTTTGAGTATGTGTGAGGAAGGAAGAGATATAATCATGTTATCTTGAGGTAAGAAACCTATAACCTGGTTATCCTGGAGTGGGTAAATTTAACCTGGTTAGCCTAGAGTGGAAAAAATATAACCTGTGTATGTTAAGATAGACAAAAGAGGGGCCAGGTTATCAAGAGCTAGGCAAAGAGAGAACTGGCTATCTTGAGATAGGTAAAGGGTTTTCTAGCTATCTTTGTATAGGTAACGAGGGACTTGGCTAACATGAGATCAGGTTATCATGGCTTGCCTAAAGATACGCTTGGTTTAAAAAGACACGCAGCAAACTGTAGAACATATTTATTTAAAAAGTTTCTGCCCTGGAACCATGATCAGGGTCCAAGGACCCAAAACGTTTCCTAACAAATACGTCTTAGCATCTGCTCACAAGTCTTCTTCGTTACGATGGAAGAGATTAAGAGGGATCTTGGTTATATTGGGATATCGGAAGAAGGAGAGGCTATTCCGTGGACGTATAGATCAGACAGAATAGCGAAAAAAAATGCTCCGATTTACGAATAACTGCAGGTAAAATGAAGCAAGGAGACTGACCCAAAAACAAGAAAACACTCTGGTGTCTCAGGTGAGACCAAATCATCGACTCTGATGGTCAGAGCAGATACTGGGTGAAAAAAATGCAGAATAAGTCTGCTTTACAACCATGAGGCAAATGGAGAAATGGTAATTTAACTGTAAGCAGCTGAGAGATGAGTATTGCAGCAGCAACATTATTTCTTCTCATGGGTATATGTAATGTGTGTTGTATTAATATTGTACTGCGTAGTGGGAAATGGTGCATATTGATTGATTGGTTGATTGATTAATTGGTTGATTTATTGGTTGATTTATTGGTTAATTTATTTATTTATTGGTTGATTGATTGGTTGATAAATCAATCAATCATGACTGATTGATAATTTGGATAACTGATTGATTGGCTGGTTGGTTGATTGCTTGAATGATTGATTGGTTTGGTTTATTGATTGGTTGATCGATTGGTTGACTGACTGATTGACTGACTGACTGTTTGGTTGATTGATTGACTGACTGTTTGATTGACTGGTTGACTGGCAGGTTGGTTGACTGATTGATTGACTGTTTGGTTGACTGATTGAACTGAGGCTGCAAAAACCAGGCACCAGTTTGTCTGCGGTGTATATATGAACATAGGTGAAGGATATAAGAGGTGTCTGTCTCTCAGAACACACACTGAGAGCTTGCTACAACCCCGGCAGTAACAGTAAGAGCTTTCTTGTCTGACAGTCAAAAGGCGAGATACAGGTGTAATGGCCCTCGTGTAGTAGATACCTGGAGTATACCTGGAGGGTGTTCCGGGGGTTAACGCATCATTCAGGCTGTTAGTGTTGGCATGTCTACCTTCGTTATGGTGCTACAGCCAGGTGTGCAGGCCACAGCAATACACCCTGTGTTCGTAATATCCTCCTGAGTGTGCAATATTTGACTGACTGGGAGATACTCAGGTGATGTAGAGGCATTTTTACCATGAGAAAGATGCCTGTGTAATGAAAACACGTCCATGATGAATGGTCTCTCACTTGAACACAAGAAAACAGCAGTGGAAATGAGATTGTATACTTCAAGTCTCAGCTGGAGTCTTCATCTTCAAAATGATTACACAAGCAGGGAGTCGAAATATACGGCCTTGTTGTAAATGTGTAAAAATACAAGTGAAAACTGGAAATAAAACTTAAGTGCTTTCATGTGCATACACACACACTTGAGTGCTTTCATGTGCATACACACACACACTTGAGTGCTTTCATGTGCATACACACACACTTGAGCTCCTTCAAGTGCAAGCACATGAAAGTGCTCACGTTTCACTTCCCGTTTTCCTGTCTATATATGTGGGGCATCCATCACCATCTTTGTCATGATAATACTGCATGATGACATTATTGCCAAAATGAAATCCCAAAGACGAAGTCTCGCCTAGGTTCTCAAGGAACTCAAAGAGACAAGACCAGCATCAATCCTTGCTTCGTAATTGTCTTCGAAAACACAAAACAAGTAAGTAGCTGAGAGATGAAGGCTCTAGAGGGACTATCACACAGTGCCACTGAGCTGAGAACTAATGAGAAACACAGGAGAGATGAATGGAAGAAAATAGAGTAAAGAATGTTGCTGTTGTAGTGTTTCTCTCTCAGCATGACGGTGGTAGCTGGTGAAGGTCACCGTCACAGCTCTTGTTACACTGGTAGCTGGTGGAGGTCACCGTCACAGCTCTTGTTACACTGGTAGCTGCTGAAGGTCACCGTCACAGCTCTTGTTACACTGGTAGCTGCTGAAGGTCACCGTCACAGCTCTTGTTACACTGGTAGCTGCTGAAGGTCACCGTCACAGCTCTTGTTACACTGGTAGCTGGTGAAGGTCACCGTCACAGCTCTTGTTACACTGGTAGCTGGTGAAGGTCACCGTCACAGATCTTGTTACACTGGTAGCTGCTGAAGGTCACCGTCACAGCTCTTGTTACACTGGTAGCTGCTGAAGGTCACCGTCACAGCTCTTGTTACACTGGTAGCTGCTGAAGGTCACCGTCACAGCTCTTGTTACACTGGTAGCTGGTGAAGGTCACCGTCACAGATCTTGTTACACTGGTAGCTGGTGAAGGTCACCGTCACAGCTCTTGTTACACTGGTAGCTGCTGAAGGTCACCGTCACAGCTCTTGTTACACTGGTAGCTGCTGAAGGTCACCGTCACAGATCTTGTTACACTGGTAGCTGGTGAAGGTCACCGTCACAGCTCTTGTTACACTGGTAGCTGGTGAAGGTCACCGTCACAGCTCTTGTTACACTGGTAGCTGCTGAAGGTCACCGTCACAGCTCTTGTTACACTGGTAGCTGGTGAAGATCACCGTCACAGCTCTTGTTACACTGGTAGCTGGTGAAGGTCACCGTCACAGCTCTTGTTACACTGGTAGCTGGTGAAGGTCACCGTCACAGCTCTTGTTACACTGGTAGCTGCTGAAGGTCACCGTCACAGCTCTTGTTACACTGGTAGCTGCTGAAGGTCACCGTCACAGCTCTTGTTACACTGGTAGCTGGTGAAGGTCACCGTCACAGCTCTTGTTACACTGGTAGCTGGTGAAGGTCACCGTCACAGCTCTTGTTACACTGGTAGCTGTTGAAGGTCACCGTCACAGCTCTTGTTACACTGGTAGCTGCTGAAGGTCACCGTCACAGCTCTTGTTACACTGGTAGCTGCTGAAGGTCACCGTCACAGCTCTTGTTACACTGGTAGCTGCTGAAGGTCACCGTCACAGCTCTTGTTACACTGGTAGCTGGTGAAGGTCACCGTCACAGCTCTTGTTACACTGGAAGCTGCTGAAGGTCACCGTCACAGCTCTTGTTACACTGGTAGCTGGTGAAGGTCACCGTCACAGCTCTTGTTACACTGGTAGCTGCTGAAGGTCACCGTCACAGCTCTTGTTACACTGGTAGCTGGTGAAGGTCACCGTCACAGATCTTGTTACACTGGTAGCTGGTGAAGGTCACCGTCACAGCTCTTGTTACACTGGTAGCTGCTGAAGGTCACCGTCACAGCTCTTGTTACACTGGTAGCTGGTGAAGGTCACCGTCACAGCTCTTGTTACACTGGTAGCTGCTGAAGGTCACCGTCACAGCTCTTGTTACACTTTTAGCTGCTGAAGGTCACCGTCACAGCTCTTGTTACACTGGTAGCTGCTGAAGGTCACCGTCACAGCTCTTGTTACACTGGTAGCTGCTGAAGGTCACCATCACAGATCTTGTTACACTGGTAGCTGCTGAAGGTCACCGTCACAGCTCTTGTTACACTGGTAGCTGCTAAAGGTCACCGTCACAGCTCTTGTTACACTGGTAGCTGCTGAAGGTCACCGTCACAGCTCTTGTTACACTGGTAGCTGCTGAAGGTCACCGTCACAGCTCTTGTTACACTGGTAGCTGCTGAAGGTCACCGTCACAGATCTTGTTACACTGGTAGCTGGTGAAGGTCACCGTCACTGCTCTTGTTACACTGGTAGCTGGTGAAGGTCACCGTCACAGCTCTTGTTACACTGGTAGCTGCTGAAGGTCACCGTCACAGCTCTTGTTACACTGGTAGCTGGTGAAGGTCACCGTCACAGCTCTTGTTACACTGGTAGCTGCTGAAGGTCACCGTCACAGCTCTTGTTACACTGGTAGCTGGTGAAGGTCACCGTCACAGCTCTTGTTACACTGGTAGCTGCTGAAGGTCACCGTCACAGCTCTTGTTACACTGGTAGCTGGTGAAGGTCACCGTCACAGCTCTTGTTACACTGGTAGCTGCTGAAGGTCACCGTCACAGCTCTTGTTACACTGGTAGCTGCTGAAGGTCACCGTCACAGCTCTTGTTACACTGGTAGCTGGTGAAGGTCACCGTCACAGCTCTTGTTACACTGGTTGCTGGTGAAGGTCACCGTCACAGCTCTTGTTACACTGGTAGCTGCTGAAGGTCACCGTCACAGCTCTTGTTACACTGGTAGCTGCTGAAGGTCACCGTCACAGCTCTTGTTACAATGGTAGCTGGTGAAGGTCACCGTCACAGCTCTTGTTACACTGGTAGCTGGTGAAGGTCACCGTCACAGCTTTTGTTACACTGGTAGCTGCTGAAGGTCACCGTCACAGCTCTTGTTACACTGGTAGCTGTGAAGGTCACCGTCACAGCTCTTGTTACACTGGTAGCTGCTGAAGGTCACCGTCACAGCTCTTGTTACACTGGTAGCTGCTAAGGCACGTCACAGTTTTTACTGGTAGCTGCAGTCACGTCACAGCTCTTGTTACACTGGTAGCTGCTGAAGGTCACCGTCACAGCTCTTGTTACACTGGTAGCTGCTGAAGGTCACCGTCACAGCTCTTGTTACACTGGTAGCTGCTGAAGGTCACCGTCACAGCTCTTGTTACACTGGTAGCTGCTGAAGGTCACCGTCACAGCTCTTGTTACACTGGTAGCTGCTGAAGGTCACCGTCACAGCTCTTGTTACACTGGTAGCTGCTGAAGGTCACCGTCACAGCTCTTGTTACACTGGTAGCTGCTGAAGGTCACCGTCACAGATCTTGTTACACTGGTAGCTGCTGAAGGTCACCGTCACAGCTCTTGTTACACTGGTAGCTGCTGAAGGTCACCGTCACAGCTCTTGTTACACTGGTAGCTGCTGAAGGTCACCGTCACAGCTCTTGTTACACTGGTAGCTGCTGAAGGTCACCGTCACAGCTCTTGTTACACTGGTAGCTGGTGAAGGTCACCGTCACAGCTCTTGTTACACTGGTTGCTGGTGAAGGTCACCGTCACAGCTCTTGTTACACTGGTAGCTGGTGGAGGTCACCGTCACAGCTCTTGTTACACTCTGTATACAATGGATACGGATGCCGCCTCAGCCAGCAGTGATGTTGAGAATGAGAGAGAGAGAGAGAGAAGAGAGAGAGAGAGAGAGAGAGAGAGAGAGAGAGAGAGAGAGAGAGAGAGAGAGAGAGAGAGAGAGAGAGAGAGAGAGAGAGAGAAACAGGATACTACTAAATGACTAAATGGAAAGTCAGTGGCTGTAGAGAAACAGTCGTAGAATGAACTGTTTCCGTTTACCATAGGAGAACTATCCGTTTACCAGAGAAGAACTATCCGTTTACCAGAGAAGAACTATCCGTTTACCAGAGAAGAACTATCCGTTTACCAGAGAAGAACTATCCGTTTACCAGAGGAGAACTATCCGTTTACCAGAGGAGAACTATCCGTTTACCAGAGGAGAACTATCCGTTTACCAGAGCAGAACTATCCGTTTACCAGAGCAGAACTATCCGTTTACCAGAGCAGAACTATCCGTTTACCAGAGCAGAACTATCCGTTTACCAGAGGACTCGGTTAATCCGAGGAGGCCTCCGGCCGGTGCATCAGACTGACCTGACACCCAGACTAGCGCTGACAATGAACGACGCTTCTGAGGTAAACAAAGCCTCCCAGGAGGACGTCAAGAGTCGTGCGGAAATGTGTGACGCTTCTCCAGTTTTTTTTTCTCAGAAAAGCTGGAGCTCTGTGTGTGCCGAATCTATGCGTCCTCATCCTATTTGTTGTTGCAGGAGTTGAGTGGCAGCTCCTGGCCCCACCTCTTCGCTGGTTGCTACTAGATCCACTATCTCCCTGCTCCTTGAGCTTTATCGCACCTCTTATTAAAGCTATGTATAGATCCTGCCTCCACTACATTACGCTCCAGATTATTCCACTTCCTGAGAACTCTATGACTCAGGAAATACTGCTTAACATCCCTGTGTGTGTGTGTGTGTGTGTGTGTGTGTGTGTGTGTGTGTGTGTGTGTGTGTGTGTGTGTGTGTGTGTGTGTGTGTGTGTGTGTGTGTGTGTGTGTGATTCAACACAAGAAGTTGTGGAGGCTTGATCCACCGTCCGCTAAGCATGCGACTCACTACAACAACCATCCTTGTTATGCCAACAACGCCCCAATTAACACTCTACAACTCTGTATTGATATTATTTAATTCTCTCCACAATTCTGCCATCTAAAATAATTTTTCAAACAAAATTTCCAATCAACATATATATTAAATTTATTAGTGTAAAACATGGGCAAGGTGAGTATAAATGTATTTTAATTATTAAAAAAAAAAAAAAAAAAAAACGAACGAAAACACCAATTTATTCATGTCTGAATCCCTTGTTATTATTCACAGCTGAAATATATTGTGATATTTAACAGCTGGTGAAATGTTGTGATCAATTTTAGTTCGATAATATTTACAGTAGCGAGATACGATGATGGAAGCTATAACGTAGGAGTGTAGCAGCCTGGAATGTCCTCCAGTCTGCCCACACACACACACACTCCATACACTCCATACATAGCTTTAAGAAGAGGTATGATAAAGCTCATGGCGCAGGGAGAGTGACCCAGTAGCGGCCAGTGAAGAGGCGGGGCCAGGAGCTAAGTCTCGATCCCTGCAACCACAATTAGGTGAGTACAACTAGGCGAGTACACACAGACGATGGATCAAGACATTAAAATACTGGAACCGTCTCAAAGTACGAGGAATCTACACCGAGTCTCGAAAAAGAGACAGATTACGAAAGAATTTCAATTTAATATTCTATACTTCTACAAACTGCACTAACGTTACTCAGTGACGACACAAATATGCAACACTTGCTTAAATTAATGACGTAACGTTTCGCCCGCGTAGCAGACTTTTCAAGGCGAATGCAAAGGTAATATTTAAGCAGGATTCAGTTTTAGAAGTGGAGAGGTAAGTTAGAAGTGTTCAATCCCACAGTCTTGTAGGTATTCAGAAGTGTTCAGTCCCACAGGCTGGTTACTTCTAGTACGTGTACAATAGACTGCTATACAAGGTTTAAATCCTATCGACCATACAGTGATCATAAAGGCTACATATCACACTTTCTCCTCCTAGTAAAGTCTCTTTGATCCTGGAAAGATACATACCTGGAAAGATACATAACTTGAAAGGTACATGCCTGGAAAGATACATACCTGGAAAGATACATAACTTGAAAGGTACATGCCTGGAAAGATACATACCTGGAAAGATACATACCTGGAAAGATACGTACCTGGAAAGATACATACCTGGAAAGATACATACCTGGAAAGATACATACCTTGAAAGATACATACCTTGAAAGATACATACCTGGAAAGATACATAACTTGAAAGGTACATGCCTGGAAAGATACATACCTGGAAAGATACATACATGGAAAGATACGTACCTTGAAAGATACGTACCTGGAAAGATACATACCTGGAAAGATACATACCTGGAAAGATACATACTTTGAAAGATACATACCTGGAAAGATACATACCTTGAAAGATACATACCTGGAAAGATACATACCTGGAAAGAGACATACCTGGAAAGATACATACCTTGAAATATACATACCTGGAAAGCTACATACCTTGAAAGATACATACCTGGAAAGATACATACCTTGAAAGATACATACCTTGAAAGATACATACCTGGAAAGATACATACCTGGAAAGATACATACCTGGAAAGATACATACCTTGAAAGATACATACCTGGAAAGATACATACCTGGAAAGATACATACCTTGAAAGATACATACCTGGAAAGATACATACCTTGAAAGATGCATGCGCTGTATAACCCCTGTGGTTTAGCGCTTCTATTTGATTATAATAATAATAATTGAAAGATGCATACCTGGAAAGATACATACCTTGAAAGATACATACCTGGAAAGATACATACCTGGAAAGATACATACCTGGAAAGATACATACCTGGAAAGATACATACCTGGAAAGATACATACCTGGAAAGATACATACCTGGAAAGATACATACCTGGAAAGATACATACCTGGAAAGACACATACCTGGACGATACTTCATGTGGTCTAAGGCGTTTTGTAACACATTTGAATTTATTTTCTCAATAAGCAAATAAATGAGATAATTTCAGTGTATTGTATTTATTTTGTAAATTATCTTGTCTCACTCACACTGATATTCTGATCTGGACTGATGGGGAAAATTTGCAAATATTTATGTGACCCCCTTCAGGGTTTAGCGCATCACATCAATATGACATTGTTGTGTGAAGCAGTGGTACCATATTGTTGCTATGGTACACTACCATTATAACACCATATAACACTGGCAAGTTACAATTACGTTACATTTTATTCGGCGTACGGCACACTCCCATATAGGCTGCCTCCCAACCAGCGAACCGGGTGCTGAGGTAGGGTACCCTTGGTTCATTGGCTAATCACAGGCAAGCCCACCAAAGGTGACGCAACATGCTTCACTTGTGGTAAGCGAATTGACAGACTTTCCTGGGCTGCTGGTTGAGCACGGTGCACTCTGGCTTGAGCACGGTGCACTCTGGCTTGAGCACGGTGCACTCTGGCTTGAGCACGGTGCTCTCTGGCTTCTGCTTCTACCGTCTTTTGTCACCGTGGTGTACACTTACTCTTCCGCCCCTGTACATAGTGTACATAAGTGTACATACTTGTATATATTCGGCAAATTATATCTGGTAAAGGAATTATGTCATATGCTGTTGTTGAGTTTTCTTTGCTCCATTTTGAATCCCATTAAGACCAGGCCCTAGGAAATACTATATAACGTGTGTGTAGGTGTATTTGTGTGTGTGTGTACTCACCTAATTGTACTCACCTAATTGTGGTTGCAAGGGTCGAGACTCATCTCCTGTGTGTGTGTGTATGTGTGTTGTACGTGTGTGTGTGTGTGTGTATAACAAAACAACCAATTAAAACTATGAGGTGTTTTAAATCGGCCCAGAAGTGCAAATCGTTGAAATCTATTCACAAATCCCTGAAAATATATCAAATCCTTGAATTAATAAGACTTTTAAGGGCATTAAATTTGCCCTTAATTAACGGCAGTACACCATTAATTACAGTGTTGTGATGGCGCTCATGATGATACATACGCAAGCAAAGACCAACAAAAATGGTTCGTCCTTAATTACCAATTAATTTATCCCTACAAAATGTGAAAAACTGGTTCGACATTTTTTGTCAAAACACAGACGGTAAATGCGAATTTTTTCAGCCTGAGAATGATGAATATTGCATCTTTCAACACGGCACACTAGCATGAATTCTATTCCCTTGCAGAATTCGATGGATCAGTTCAGAATTTCAATTTATTGATAATACGCCTAGTGTAAGCACCAAAACTGGGGTTTATTAGGTTTAAAACCTGTCGACTGGGCAATGACCATTGACGCTGTATATTACCTCAGGCAGAGATGGAAAAAAGCTCATTGTATATTTCCAAAATATATATATATACCACGCAGTGTGTCTATACTGTAGTGTGAACCTAAGCATAAGAAATATGATGTTATGTTTAATATTCATCCGTGTATATATATATATATATATATATATATATATATATATATATATATATATATATATATATATATATATATATATATATATATATATATATATATTTATATATATATATATATATATATGAGAGAGAGAGAGAGAGAGAGAGATATGAATAGGCAACGATTTCTAATGGTGCAACAAACACGCATACGAGGAGATGATTGGCTAATCCTTGAGTGGAAACACTAGCAGTGTGTTGCAACATCTGTGAAGTGTTGAACACATGAAACAATATTTTTGCAACGTTAACGCATGACTTAACATGGCGGTTATTTACGCAGATTCAGTTACGCACAAAGCTGTAATTATTTATAGAGATTTTAGGCACTGACTTCCAAATAGAAGGAAAAGCGGGAAGCAGACTCCATGATGTTCACTGTTTATACTTCGCATTGTTCCACCTGTGACGTGTTCCAGGTGTTCTCCTGCTTCGTATTGTTCCACCTGTGACGTGTTCCAGTTGTTCTCCTGCTTCGTATTGTTCCACCTGTGACGTATTCCAGTTGTTCTGCTTCGTATTGTTCCACCTGTGACGTGTTCCAGTTGTTCTGCTTCGCATTGTTCCACCTGTGACGTGTTCCAGTTGTTCTGCTTCGCATTGTTCCACCTGTGACGTGTTCTAGTTGTTCTGCTTCGCATTGTTCCACCTGTGACGTGTTCTAGTTGTTCTGCTTCGCATTGTTCCACCTGTGACGTGTTCTAGTTGTTCTGCTTCGCATTGTTCCACCTGTGACGTGTTCTAGTTGTTCTGCTTCGCATTGTTCCACCTGTGACGTGTTCCAGTTCTGCTTCGCATTGTTCCACCTGTGACGTGTTCCAGTTGTTCTGCTTCGCATTGTTCCACCTGTGACGTGTTCTAGTTGTTCTGCTTCGCATTGTTCCACCTGTGACGTGTTCTAGTTGTTCTGCTTCGCATTGTTCCACCTGTGACGTGTTCTAGTTGTTCTGCTTCGCATTGTTCCACCTGTGACGTGTTCTAGTTGTTCTGCTTCGCATTGTTCCACCTGTGACGTGTTCTAGTTGTTCTGCTTCGCATTGTTCCACCTGTGACGTGTTCTAGTTGTTCTGCTTCGCATTGTTCCACCTGTGACGTGTTCTAGTTGTTCTGCTTCGCATTGTTCCACCTGTGACGTGTTCTAGTTGTTCTGCTTCGCATTGTTCCACCTGTGACGTGTTCTAGTTGTTCTGCTTCGCATTGTTCCACCTGTGACGTGTTCCAGTTCTGCTTCGCATTGTTCCACCTGTGACGTGTTACAGTTGTTTTGAACATCCAACCAAATTTGCAAATAATTTGTATTCCAAAGAATAAAAACACAATGCAGTGACCGAAACAATACACAGATAACCCGCACGTTTCGGTCCAGCTTGGAAAACTAACTAGTCTCCTGTGTGCGGGTTATATGTGTGTAATTTACATACTAAGCACACGAGTTAGAAACACCTGAAACAGCGTCTGCTTCACACACATGTACTACAGCTCCGGAAAAAAGAGCATATGGATTCTGTGCAGGTGAGAGACTGGTGTCTTTCACGTCATGAGAAGAGGATGCAGTACTGTCATGAACGCCTGTCGTCTGAGTAAGCAATCTCAACTCCTAGTCCTCTCCTTGGGCTTCGGTTTGATCGTTGTCAACAAACTTCCCATGGTCCAAGTGGGGTTTTTGATAGTCCCACTAGCAATATCTAGGACTTGGAGCTTGTTCCCTCATTACTGTCTCAGAACTCGATATGTAGCAATGAATTTACAGACCAACTTGGGCATTCCAAGTCCCTGGCTATGATTCTGTAACATTACTTTGCCCCCTGCTGCCACATCTCTCTCAGTAACAACATGAGAATTAGCAAAGGCAGAAGTTGTTTTTTATGGGATTTTCTTGTTTTCCTCCTATGATAGATTCAGAGTTCCGAGTCCTGTTCTCACTAAGATCAAGAGGATTGAACTCCACTACTGAGGACAGAGCGAGGTTCCACGATGTAGTCCTTGATAATGTCCATACAGTGCCAGATATGGTGTTTACCTGGAGAGAGTTCCAGGGGTCAACGCCCCCGAGGCCCGGTTTGTGACCAGGCCTCATGGTGGGTCAGGGCCTGATCAACCAGGCTGTTACTGCTGGCCGCACACAGTCCAACGTACGAACCACAGCCTGCCTGGTCAGGTACCGACTTTAGGTGCCTGGACAGTGCCTGCTTGAAGACAGCCAGGGGTCTATTGGTAATCCCCCTTATGTAAGCTGGGAGGCAGTTGAACAGTCTTGGGCCCCTGACACTTATTGTGTTGTCTCTCAACGTGCTAGTGGCACCCCTGCTTTTCATTGGGGGATATTACATCGCCTGCCGAGTATTTTGTTTTCGTAGGGAGTGACTCTCGTGTGCAAGTTTGGTACTAATCCCTCTAGGATTTTCCAAGTGTATATAATAATGTATCTCCGGCTGCTGTTAAGGGAAGAGTTAAACGTTTCTTGCATAACGGAATCGCATCATTCCAGGTGAGACAGTTAATACTGATCCAATTTTAATATATCAAGGACATTCCGGTTGGTACGTTCGGTTTGTTGTTCGCTGAATGACGTGAACTCAGTGAACTTAAATAACGTTGTCAGACAGTAGGCGTTAAGAACAACTGGAACGAGTAATTATTCTTAGGTTAGGTAAGGTTTGTCAGGAAACAAGACAGGTGTTTCCTGACGCAGGTTTCTCTCTGATCACATCGCTACTGTCCCAGCAGTTTTGACAGGAATAAGAACCAGTACGCAGTCCATTGACTCTCCCAAGCATGTACTTACTACCTTCTACCGTGGTCCAAGAAACTCATCATGTCAACAAAAGTCCTTTCCTTCGCGCCCTTGCAAGAGCACCACTGCAACATAGAGACTGGACTACTTGCACTGAAGTCAGATTACGTATTCTTTGTTCGTACTCTCATATCTCTGTTGCCATTTTAGGACAAAAGTATTTGCACATAACTCTTCTGACACGTCCGTCTTTTTTTTTTATTAAGAAAAACAGAACTTACAGTAACTGTGTTGAGGAGGACAAGGTAGAACTGAAGATTCAATATTCTTCCCCATTTCTCTGAAGTTCCAATAATAACAATAATAATAATAATAATAATAATAATAATAATAATAATAATAATAATAATAATAATAAAAATAAAAATACAAATAATAATAATAAAAGTACTTCATCTACTACTACTAATACTAATAATAAAAACAATAGTAATCATAATGATAAAGATAATAATAATTATAACATTCATGATAAGTCGTCCCAAGCGCCATTCCAGCATGCAGTCTACTTCCCCAGGTCTCATATACAGAAATTCATGAGCAGTATCCCAACACCTGGTGCATGACGGACCGATTTCAAGGCTGGAAGCACTAAGGATCCAGGGTCCACCAAGGTTCCAGGGATTACCAAGGCTCCACGGATCACCACTGTTCCAGGGATCACCAAGGTTCCAGGGATTACCAAGGCTCCATAGATCACCACCGTTCCAGGGATCACCAAGGTTCCAGGGATCACCAAGGTTCCAGGGTTCACAAAGGTTCCATTGATTACCAAGGCTCCACGGATCACCACGGTTCCAGGGATCACCAAGGTTCCAGGGATTACCAAGGCTCCATAGATCACCACCGTTCCAGGGATCACCAAGGTTCCAGGGATCACCAAGGTTCCAGGGTTCACCAAGGTTCCATTGATTACCAAGGCTCCACGGATCACCACGGTTCCAGGGATCACCAAGGTTCCAGGGATCACCAAGGTTCCAGGGTTCACCAAGGTTCCATTGATTACCAAGGCTCCACGGATCACCACGGTTCCAAGGATCACCAAGGTTCCAGGGATCACCAAGGTTCCAGGGATTACAAAGGCTCCTCGGACCACCACTGTTCCAGGGATCACCAAGGCTCCACGGATCACCACGGTTCCAGGGTTCACCAAGGTTCCAGGGATCATCAAAGAGCCAGGGATGGTAAACACATCTACAGAGATCCACTGTCTGCCAAGAACCATTAATCTATTCAAACATAATTTCAGTAGAGAATGAAAAAATAATGAGGAAAAACAGCAATAAATGGAAAATAATTTGAGGCATCTTAAGCATTTCAGTAAGACACAAAGAAAATATTTCGCAGAATTGTGGAAACCAAAATTGTGGAAGCCAATTTTTTGTGTAATTAAATAACACAAATGCAGTATTTTTGGGAATGATTTTTTTTTGAGACTATAAGTATTTAAAAAATATAATTATACAAAACCGAATATTAAATTATATATGTGGTTTATAATTGTGTTTTATTGGGGCAGAAGTTGGTTTGTTGGTTTATTGAGATTCAAACCTACCGACTACACTAGGGGTCAATAATGCTGAACATCACCTGTGTTTCAACAGCCAGGTATATTTCAGTCCCAAAATTAAGGAATAAAGAGAAGTCAGGAATATATACTGAGGGTTATAGACTGAGGGATATATACCTCTTGGTTCACTGACCTTCCAAGTAAGGGGGAATTGTATTTTTATTTCAACTCATCTGAGATGAAGGAAGCTCACTAAATCTCAATATTTTAAGACACACACACACACACACACACACACACACACACACACACACACACACACACACACACACACACACACACACATCACACACACACACACTGGTGGGAAGAACACGAGACGGAGGGAGTAAGGACCCAGACTTCACATTTCCGGAGTTCAGTGCAGTGAGCAGCGGAGCTGGAAGGAAAGTCAGCCATTGAAATAATGACGTACCTAGGTGGAAAGTGCCGGCCAGGCGGAGGAGGTCTTCCTAGCCTGAAGAAGACGGAGAAACAGCGAAGACCTGAGAGCCTTTGGCTCAACCAAAGATTCAGGGAGGAAAAAGACACGAGAACAGAATGAAAAGCACTACAGCCGGAAACGAAAATGCCAGAGTGAGATGCTGAGCAACAGTCTGAGAATGAGGTTAATTGCAAAGGCCAAGTCTGAAGCAATATTCCTTTACATTAAGAGAGAGACAACACTTGAACACCAGGTAATGAGACTGAAGAAAGAGAAGAACTCAGGTGTAACATCAAGGTAGTCTGTGATGTGTTACACAATAATTTTGAAGAGGCGTTCTCAGTAAAACCAGGAGCAACACCAGAGAGCCTGGGAGAGAAGCAACACCAACTGGTACTGGACACGATACACAAGGCAGATATAGAGATGAAAAAAAAAGTTTGAATGAGTTGAACACATAAAAGGCAATTAGACCTGACAAGGTGTGTTCGTGGATTCTGTGAGAGGGAGCAGAGGCACTGTCTAAACCACCAGCGGGAATATTTACAGCAAGTCAGTGGAAACTGAATAGTTACCAGAGATCTGGAATCGAACCTCCGATCCTTTAGCTCCCTCGTGAGAAGTCTGCCAAAATTCTCAGACGCCTTAGCCCACTCGACCATCGGTCTTCGCACGAGGACTGCTAAAGGATCAGGGGTTCGATTCCTGGTCACTAGCAGTGTTGTTAATATATCTACATCTATATGCATATATTTTTTTTTCAACAAGTCGGCCGTCTCCCACCGAGGCGTCTCCCACCGAGGCGTCTCCCACCGAGGCGTCTCCCACCGAGGCGTCTCCCACCGAGGCGTCTCCCACCGAGGCGTCTCCCACCGAGGCAGGGTGATCCAAAAAGAAAGAAAATCCTCAAAAAGAAAATACTTTCATCATCATTCAACACTTTCACCTCACTCGTACATACTCACTGTTTTTGCAGAGGCGCTCAGATACGACGGTTTAGAAGTCCCTCCAAACTGCCAATATCCCAAACCCCTCCATTAAAGTGCAGGCATTGTACTTGCCATTTCCAGGACTAAAGTCCGGCTAACCGGTTTCCCTGAATCCCTTCACTAAATATTACCCTGCTCACACTCCAACAGCTCGTCAAGTCCTAAAAACCATTTGTCTCCATTCACTCCTATCTACCACGCTCACGCACGCTTGCTAGAAGTCCAAGCCCCTCGCCCACAAAACCTTTACCTCCTTTACAAACTGCTAGGGGATGAAAACCTAGTTCTAAACCTTTCTCATGTTCGGGCTTCGTTAGAAGCTATGCAATGTTGCAAGAGTTGCAGCAGGTAAGAAGGTTCAGGGGTAAGAATGTGTCTGGTACATGGCCCGTCCCGTGAGAGAGAGTGAGAGAGAGAGAGAGAGAGAGAGAGAGAGAGAGAGAGGAGAGAGAGAGAGAGAGAGAGAGAGAGAGAGAGAGAGAGAGAGAGAGAGAGAGAGGAGAGAGAGAGAGAGAGAGAGAGAGAGAGAGAGAGAGAGAGAGAGAGGAGAGAGAGAGAGAGAGAGAGAGAGAGAGAGAGAGAGAGAGAGAGAGAGAGAGAGAGAGAGAGAGAGAGAGAGAGAGGAGAGAGAGAGGAGAAGAGAGAGAGAGAGAGAGAGAAGAGAGGAGAGAGAGAGAGAGAGAGAGAGAGAGAGAGGAGGAGAGAGAGAGAGAGAGAGGAGAGAGAGAGAGAGAGAGAGAGAGAGAGAGAGAGAGAGAGAGAGAGAGAGAGCAGCGCCAGCCACCCTCACCATGTACCCATTATAAAATCATATTTACTGGATGGCTATTTCACAAACAGTTTGGTCTGGTGTGCAATTTTCTGGTAACGTAAGAAGGAATAATATACGTTTCTTACGTTACCACAAAGTTGAATGCAAGACTAAATTGTCTGTGAAATAACCATCTTATTAAAATTATTTCGTAATGGCACAAGATTAGTTGATCTATCAAATGCCCATATTATTCTCTATCCCACTTATTTTTATTTAATAATAATAAACTTCTACAAGTACATAATTCAACTTATACAGACCATAGCTGACATCAGTGACATACAATATAGAAATTCCTGGTTATGCAGAGCATTTCCCGCAACTTAGGTTAATTTTGTTCCCAGGATGCGACCCACACCAGTTGACTAACACCCAGGTACCTGCATATTGCTAGGTACACCTAGGTACCTACTTATTGCTAGGTGAACAGGGACAGCAGGTGTGGGTGACTAACACCCAGGTACCTACTTACTGCTAGGTAAACAGGGGCAGCAAGTGTAAGGTGACTAATATCTAGAAATCATCACACATATAAAAGTCTCCTTCTTTTTCTGTAAGTTCATTAACAGTCTTCCATCACGACTTATCTTTAGTTTATTATATATATATATATATATATATATATATATATATATATATATATATATATATATATATATATATATATATATATATATATATATATATATATGTATATATATATATATATATATATATATATATATATATATATATATATATATATATATATATATATATATATATATATATATATATATATATATATGTCGTGCCGATTAGGTAAAACTTGCGATTTTGGCTTAAATAGCAACGCTCACCTTGCCATATAAGACAAGCGAAAATTTGTGTATGCAATAATTTCGCAAAAATCATTCTGAACCTAACGAAAAAATATATTTAATTGTGTTTGTTTATTATTAAATTAATGTTAACGTATCTAAAATATATTTAGTTGGGTTAGGCTAAATTAAATTGCGCTTGTTGTAATAAGGTTAGGTAGGTTTTCAAAGTTTCTCTTGGTACAAAATTATAAATTCTTACATTAACATAAATGAAAAAATATATCTTTAAACGTATTAGAGAAAATTTTAGAAAGGACTTAATTTTAGATGAGTTCTTGCTAATTGACCAGTTTTACCTAATCGGCACGACATATATATATATATATATATATATATATATATATATATATATATATATATATATATATATATATATATATATTCTCTTATCCATTGCAGTGCCTTTCATGTTATGCGTGCCTGATCCTCTAGTTTTTGCACTAATCTCTTGTGAGGAACTGTGTCGAAGGCCTTCTTGCAGTTCAAGAAGATGCAATCTACCCACCCCTCTCTCTCGTGTCTTACTTCCGTTACCTTGTATTATGAACACAGGTAATGAATGGCCTGTGAGACCTGGTTGTAATGGGAATTGAGGCAAACAAACTCAGCAGTAGACTATTATGAATATTTTGCCTTCACCCACTATATACAGGTATATACACTATGTACAATATGTACATATAGAATACTAAGTGTATACCACGGTGACAGATGGCAAAGCAGAAGCCAGAGAGTGTGCACCGTACTCAACCAGCAGGTAGGCAAGTCTGCCCATGCTTACTGCAAGTGAGCTATATTGATTCAGCTTTGGCGGGCTTGCCTGTGATTGGTCAATGAACCAAGGTACTGATTTAACGATGTGTACCCTCACATACTTCTTGGTCGTTTCTTGTGAACTCCCCTCCTTCCTTCCTCAGCCTGATCACCTGGTCCTTGACTGTTGTTTTCCTCCTGATGTGGCTGTACAACAGCTTCGGATGCTATATTGTTTTCGCTGTCGCTGTGCTTACTCGTTTCTGGCTCTACGACTTATCTCTTTATTTTCCAGGGTCGGATGTCTTCTGTACTTTTTCCATTCTCTAGTGCACTTAGTTTTTGCCTCCCTACACCTTTGGGTAAACCAAGGGCTTGTTCTGAGTTTAATATTTCTGTCTCCCTTAAAGGATAACACTATTCCATCTGTCCATATAGCATACTTTGTAAGTGTATACCACATTGTGTTATGGACACATCTCTTCCTCAGAACCTCCAGAGAGATGTGCCCGTCTCAGCCAGGTAGGCAGCCTCCTGCCTCCTGTTACTCATCCACATATTGTATCCTCTATGGCTTCCTATTGCTCATGAATACTTTACGTGTGACTCACATACTTCTTGGTGTTTCTAGAACTCCTCCTTCCTTCCTCACCTGATCACCTGGTCCTCGACAGTTGTTTCTCTGATGGCTGACACAGCTTGGTGATATTTTTTATCGCGTCCTGTTCGGCTCTCGACTTATCTCTTTATTTTCAGGTCGGATGTTTGTGCTTCCATTCTCTAGTGACTTGTTTCCTCCTACACCTTTGGTAAACCAGGGCTTGTTCTGTCTCCATTATTTCTGTTGCCCTGGAACAACCTATCCCTGCCTCCTTGCATTGTTGTACGTAGTCCATCATTTCGTTTACTGATTCCTCCATCTCTTCCTCACTGAACCTCGCAGGAAGTTTCTCATGCTGTGTAGTCCTCCGCTCCGTACCCTCTCATGTATCTACTATGTTCAAGCTCAGAACCACGGATCACTGCTCCAGCCTTTTTGATGTCCTCAGTCCGGCTACTCAGGGTGAATACCAGGTTGGGGGTGGTGGTGGTGGTGTGTGGTGTGTGTGTGTGTGTGTGTGGGATTGCCATAATTCCTTATGGAACACTTCAGAAACATGTTTTTCTTGTGACAAGATTCCTAAACAATTATTTATTAATGACAAAAGACAAGATACCACCTCAAGAAAGGACAAGATACAACAAGAAATTTGTCCACATTAGCTTCGTCGATATACGTCACTATGAAGTACGTCTACACAAAATATGCAAAGACAAACTACGTAAAGGTAAGTTACGTTAGGACAGACGAAGTTAAGACAGGCTACATGAAGACAAACTTCGTCAAGACAAATTGCGTCAAGACCAGGTAGGTACGTCAGGAGAAGCCACGTCAAGCTGAACCACATAAAGAGGAAGCAACACACACACACACACACACACACACACACACACACACACACACACACATAGAGAGAGCAACCAAGCATTTCTCTTAACAAAGAGATTCTTTCTTACGACGATCCCTATAAAAATGCGTTATACCGAAGAGCATTTTGTCACAGTTTTGCGAGGTAGTTTCAGGGGCTGGTGACCCGGCTCTTACAACCCTCCACGGTATGCTGCCTCCATCATCCCACCTAAATCACAGATGGCTCCTTACATTTTGCTTTATATATCTGTTTTTATACATATATATATTTTTAGACCGCTGGGTTGATGCTCGGAATATTTTCTGGCCGTTTGGCTCGCAATGAAAAAAATATGAGAATTTCTCTATGGCTAATATTTTGAGTGAGATGTTTTTTTTTTTCCTCTCGTGTGGGTGAATTTTTTTTTTTATGGTTACGTTGACGAGGAAAAAGAATAATACAGTAGCCATTTTGAAGTTATGTCTGTGTCTTGTTGGTGTTGATGTCTGTGTCTTGTTGGTGTTGATGTCTGTGTCTTGTTGGTGTTGATGTCTGTGTCATGTTGGTGTTGATGTCTGTGTCTTGTTGGTGTTGATGTCTGTGTCATGTTGGTGTTGTTGTCTGTGTCTTGTTGGTGTTGATGTCTGTGTCATGTTGGTGTTGATGTCTGTGTCATGTTGGTGTTGATGTCTGTGTCTTGTTGGTGTTGATGTCTGTGTCTTGTTGGTGTTGATGTCTGTGTCATGTTGGTGTTGATGTCTGTGTCATGTTGGTGTTGATGTCTGTGTCATGTTGGTGTTGATGTCTGTGTTATGTTGGTGTTGATGTCTGTGACATGTTGGTGTTGATGTCTGTGTCTTGTTGGTGTTGATGTCTGTGTCATGTTGGTGTTGATGTCTGTGTCATGTTGGTGTTGATGTCTGTGTCTTGTTGGTGTTGATGTCTGTGTCATGTTGGTGTTGATGTCTGTGTCATGTTGGTGTTGATGTCTGTGTCATGTTGGTGTTGATGTCTGTGTCATGTTGGTGTTGATGTCTGTGTCATGTTGGTGTTGATGTCTGTGTCATGTTGGTGTTGATGTCTGTGTCATGTTGGTGTTGATGTCTGACATGTTGGTGTTGATGTCTGTGTCTTGTTGGTGTTGATGTCTGTGTCATGTTGGTGTTGATGTCTGTGTCATGTTGGTGTTGATGTCTGTGTCATGTTGGTGTTGATGTCTGTGTCTTGTTGGTGTTGATGTCTGTGTCATGTTGGTGTTTATGTCTGTGTCATGTTGGTGTTGATGTCTGTGTTATGTTGGTGTTGATGTCTGTGTCTTGTTGGTGTTGATGTCTGTGTCATGTTGGTGTTGATGTCTGTGTCATGTTGGTGTTTATGTCTGTGTCATGTTGGTGTTGATGTCTGTGTCATGTTGGTGTTGATGTCTGTGTCTTGTTGGTGTTGATGTCTGTGTCTTGTTGGTGTTGATGTCTGTGTCATGTTGGTGCTGATGTGTGTTCATGTTCTGTTGATGTCTGTGTCATGTTGGTGTTGATGTCTGTGTCTTGTTGGTGTTGATGTCTGTGTCATGTTGGTGTTGATGTCTGTGTCATGTTGGTGTTGATGTCTGTGTCATGTTGGTGTTGATGTCTGTGTCTTGTTGGTGTTGATGTCTGTGTCATGTTGGTGTTGATGTCTGTGTCATGTTGGTGTTGATGTCTGTGTCATGTTGGTGTTGATGTCTGTGTCTTGTTGGTGTTGATGTCTGTGTCATGTTGGTGTTTATGTCTGTGTCATGTTGGTGTTGATGTCTGTGTTATGTTGGTGTTGATGTCTGTGTCTTGTTGGTGTTGATGTCTGTGTCATGTTGGTGTTGATGTCTGTGTCATGTTGGTGTTTATGTCTGTGTCATGTTGGTGTTGATGTCTGTGTCTTGTTGGTGTTGATGTCTGTGTCATGTTGGTGTTGATGTCTGTGTCATGTTGGTGTTGATGTCTGTGTCTTGTTGGTGTTGATGTCTGTGTCTTGTTGGTGTTGATGTCTGTGTCATGTTGGTGCTAATGTGTGTGTCATGTTCGTGTTGATGTCTGTGTCATGTTGGTGTTGATGTCTGTGTCATGTTGGTGTTGATGTCTGTGTCATGTTGGTGTTGATGTCTGTGTCATGTTGGTGTTGATGTCTGTGTCATGTTGGTGTTGATGTCTGTGTCTTGTTGGTGTTGATGTCTGTGTCATGTTGTTGTTGATGTCTGTGTCATGTTGGTGTTGATGTCTGTGTCATGTTGGTGTTGATGTCTGTGTCATGTTGGTGTTGATGTCTGTGTCATGTTGGTGTTGATGTCTGTGTCATGTTGGTGTTGATGTCTGTGTCATGTTGGTGTTGATGTCTGTGTCATGTTGGTGTTTATGTCTGTGTCATGTTGTTGGTGTATAAGTTACGCCTGTGTCATGTTGTTGTTCCCGTTTTCTGTACGTTGTTATTGCAGTCATGTTTATGTCCTGAGTTTGTTATCGCTGACATATTTTGTCTGGTAATGTCGTTGACTGCAACAATTTTATTCAAAAAATGTTCACCATGTTCTTTAAATAACTGAAATAACACCATTATAACATTTATGTAACATTTTTTCTTCCACATGATGACTCAGTGAGACATTGCATTCTCAGTTCATCTTAAAGTGTAAACAAGAGGTGGTCCTTGATCTTGTTTACACTTCTCCATAGTAAACTATGTCATGGTGTCTTGAGTCCAGCAGTTTTTTGCTGCCTCCTGTTAGGTGCTGTCAGGTGCAATTTCTGCTTGTACAACAGCTAGTTGAGCAGGCATTTGAAAAGGAAAGTCGTGTCATAGTCTAGTGGGAGAACACTGGAAGCCAGTTCTTGTATAGTCTTCTTTGAAGAAATCTAAACTGCTCGTTTTCTCCCATGTTTTTCTCTTCACATCTGCAAAGTATCTGATGCACTGGGTGGGTGCCATAGCACCCAGTACTTATATTAACTGTACGTAAGATGTATATAAGGACCTGTCATGTTCGCTTATTCCCTCATCTTCCTCTTATTGTCTGCCAAACTTGATGGATCATAAAGTTTTTTTCACCGGCACCTCATCGTCTTTGCCTGTCCTGTGTTCATTGCATCGTATACATCCCAGTTCCCCTTGTCTGTTTATGATTGTAAACCCCATGATTGCTGCTTCCGTTGTGATATTAACCACCGCTCTCTTGTTACCTCTGTGTTATGGTGGGCTGTGCATCACTGCTGTTATACAGCTTTGGGACTTGATTGTGTCTCCTAGATTGTCATTCCACGCACCTCATTCCTTCAGTAGATTCTGATTAAAATAGCTATTGCTTCTTCTATCCTCTATCTTTTCCTAGCTAGTGTTTATACGACTGGAATATTGCATCTGCTGTCACCTCATTATCATGTTTGTCAGAGCTGTGATGTCTGGAGTTTGTGATATGTTTGCTAAATATTTTATCATTCCTAACATTTAATATTCCATCAATATTCGTGCATCTTTTCTTTGAACTTCATTTCCAACGCTGTGTTCTGCTTTGAAATTTACTTGTTTCGTGTTTCCTTTGTTGATTAAAGGGAGACGAGTGGGGCTGGGGTGGATGAGGTTATGAGGTGCGTTCATAATTAGAGGATTACTTATGGTTGTAGGTGTGAGGGAGATGAGTAGGGTGTTCTTACTAGTGAGTTATTACCCTTTTCATACAAGAGAGGGCGTCCCTTTTGAGCAGTGTTTGCTGAGGGATGAAGTACGAGACAGAGTGCATCACCAGAGGGGATTTCCTCCTCTATTATCCTGTTTCCCCCCCATTCTATTTTGCCTTCCTGTTTTTGTTGGTGTTTATTCAACCTCCCCCTCAACTGTTCCCCTGTATTTTCCTTTCTGTACTGATCTACGAATACACAGTCATGTATTATGATGCTCTTTCGGTTTGATTATGTCATAAGCTCCTGTATTGTGCTACCCATAACAAGGTCAGTTTGTCCATTGAGTACCTTCCTATACTCTGAAAATTGGTCATTTTCTCTCTTTTCTCCTCTCCTCTTGTGCCTTTAAAGGTCCCTCTGATTTAATTTTCCTCCTCTTCCTCCTCCTCTTCCTCCTCCTCCTCCTCCTTCTCCTCTCATTTCACTGCACTTTCGGCCGACTTTAAGCAAAAAAAGGGTCTTCCAGCAACCAGGAAGACGAAACTTATCCAGACTTACAAATAATACTACATCTCTAAACTTCAACTGAAGTAATATTCTGGAAACAAGATGGAGATGATCTCCCTCTTTCTGTGATCTCCCTCTTTCTGTGATCTTCTCTTTCTTTCTGTGATCTCCCACTTTCTGGGATCTCCCTCTTTCTGTGATCTCTCTCATTCTGTGATCTCCCTCTTTCTGTGATCTTCCTCTTTCTGTGATCACCCTCTTACTGTGATCACCCTCTTACTGTGATCTCCCTCTTTCTGTGATCTCCCACTTTCTGGGATCTTAGTCTTTCTGTGATCTCTCTCATTCTGTGATCCCTCTCTTTCTGTGATCACCCTCTTACTGTGACCTCCCTCACACTGTGTCTCATCTCCTACTGTTACTACACAGTGTGAACATCAGTACCTTATCGTCTGTTATTGCCGCCTCACATGATAGTTCTGTGGACCGGATGAGGACCCAAAGTTATATAATACATCACCTTGGCTTGGTACAGAGAACAAGGGGCGGTAAACTTGTGCCCCTGACACACTCAGTTCAAGTGGCTGATGCTGCCACTTGCCACCACTAACTGGCAAAGTTAGCACTCACAACTTTGAAACAGTGTTGAGATAGGGGCTAGGGAAGTGGCGGGGGGGGAAGCAACAGCCAGCTGTGGCTTGGGAAGTACCAGTAAGCCAGGAACAGTCAGGCAAGGCTAGGAAAGTGACTGTCAGTCAGGAACAGTCAGGCAAGGCTAGGAAAGTGACTGTCAGTCAGGCAAGGCTAGGAAAGTGACTGTCAGCCAGGAACAGTCAGGCGTGGCTAGGAAAGTGACTGTCAGTCAGGAACAGTCAGGCAAGGCTAGGAAAGTGGCTGTCAGTCAGGAACAGTCAGGCGTGGCTAGGAAAGTGACTGTCAGTCAGGAACAGTCAGGCAAGGCTAGGGAAGCGAATGTCAGCCAGGAACAGTTAGGCAAGGTTATGGAAGCAACTGTCAGTCAGGCAATAATAGGGAAGTGACTGTCAGCCAGGCAAGACTAGGGAAGTGACTATCAGTCAGGAATTTTGTAAATACGGAGTCGAATTTACAGGTTTAAAGCTCATGTGGTTCACAGACCTGAGAAGCTAAAGAATGAGACACATGCGCCAGCCAGTGGCTTCTTCAGTCCAATACAGAGAAGTCCGGAGGAAGATAAGTTAGCTGAGGTAATCAGTCCCTCAATCTGGAGTCAATGTGATCAGTCCATCAATATTGATCAGTAAGACACATTTGCAACACTTGCGTATGTTTAATAATGAAACGTTTCGCCCAGACAGCAGGTTTCTTCAGTCCAATACATATGTGACTTTTATGCTGGAGACAAAATGTTGCATTCCACTGAAGAAGCCCACTACGCAGGCGAAACGTTTCGTCAGTAAATATACTCAAATGTTGGACACGTGTCTTGTTCATCGTGCTGACAGCTGTTATCCTACAACAGCTTATTTACAAGCTGACAGCTGTTATCCTTCCTCAGCTTATTTAAGAGCTGACAGCTGTTATACTACCTCAGCTTATTTACAAGCTGACAGCTGTTATACTACCTCAGCTTATTTACAAGCTGACAGCTGTTATACTACCTGAGCTTATTTACAAGCTGACAGCTGTTATCCTTCCTCAGCTTATTTACAAGCTGACAGCTGTCATCCTACCTCAGCTTATTTACAAGCTGACAGCTGTCAGCCCACCCAAGCTCACCTCTAAGCCCAGTACTATGTGAGGTATATTACCACCCCCAGGATGCCACCCAAAACTGTCGATTGACACCCAGGCACCTATCTACTGCTAGTTGAAGCAGGGTATCAGGTGTAAGGTAACTAAATCCACTCGCCTGGCCTGGTAGTCGATCCCAGGTCCCCTCGATTGTATCACCCTTGAAGAAACAAGGCTAGTGGTTCCTTGATGCCAGTGAAGGGCTCTTCATCCAAGGCATTAGAGCTACTTCTCCTCCTCCTCTTCCTTGGGTCGAACTTGGTTGCCTCAGCTGAGCGAGAAGTTAAGTCTGGTTAAATAATGTTAAGTTAAGTTAAGTTTGGTTAAATTATGTTAAGTTAGGTTAGGTTAAATTATGTTAAGTTAGGTTAAGTTTTGTTAAGTTATGTTAAGTTTGGTTATATTAAATTAACTTTTTATTACGTTTTTATAAGTTAAGTTAGATTAAGTTTGGCTAAGTTTGATTAGGCTATGTAAATTGACAGGTCTAGAGACAAAAAAAATTAACTTTTGAGAAGACTGGTGAGAAGTGCAACTTAACAGGACTGTAATTTGACCACTTAGTGGGAAGTGTAAGTCAGTATAACTTGAGGGAAATGCAACTTAGGGAGACAACTTAGTGGAGTGAAACTTAGTGAGGCAATATTGTATGAAACGTAACATATTCGAGTAACTTAATAAAAAATTAATCTTAGTAACTATTAAAAGAAAACTTTGTCAAATTACTTAGGGGATATTAGCTAGACAACTTAGTGCTAAGAGTAGTTTTACAAGCAAACTTAGTGGCATTGGTAAGCTAGTATGACCTTCCAGTGATCACTGTAAAGCTTAGTAAGACAACTTAGTGAAAAGTGTACTTAAATAATGTTGGAAGATTAACTTAGTTTAGTGACAAGTGTAACTTAGTCAGCTTACTGAGAAGTGTAACTTAGTGAGCTTACTGAGAAGTGTAACTTAGTGAGCTTACTGAGAAGTGTAACTTAGTGAGCTTACTGAGAAGTGTAACTTAGTGAGCTTACTGAGAAGTGTAACTTAGTCAGCATACTGAGAAGTGTAACTTAGTCAGCTTACTGAGAAGTGTAACTTAGTCAGCTTACTGAGAAGTGTAACTTAGTCAGCTTACTGAGAAGTGTAACTTAGTCAGCTTACTGAGAAGTGTAACTTAGTGAGCTTACTGAGAAGTGTAACTTAGTCAGCTTACTGAGAAGTGTAACTTAGTCAGCTTAAGTGAGAAGTGTAACTTAGTCAGCTTACTGAGAAGTGTAACTTAGTGAGCTTACTGAGAAGTGTAACTTAGTCAGCTTATTGAGAAGTGTAACTTAGTCAGCTTACTGAGAAGTGTAACTTAGTGAGCTTACTGAGAAGTGTAACTTAGTCAGCTTACTGAGAAGTGTAACTTAGTCAGCTTACTGAGAAGTGTAACTTAGTCAGCACTGAGAAGTGTAACTAGTCAGCTTACTGAAGTGTAACTTAGTGAGCTTACTGAGAAGTGTAACTTAGTGAGCTTACTGAGAAGTGTAACTTAGTCAGCATGAAGTGTAACTTAGTCAGCAGTGAGAAGTGTAACTTAGTCAGCTTAGTGAGAAGTGACTTAGGCAGGAGAAGTGTAACTTTGTCAGCTTATGAGAAGTGTAACTTAGTCACTTAGTGGAAAAAAGTGATGATTAACTTGAGAGGTAACTTATCAGGTGTAACTAGTCAGCTAAGGAAGTGTAACTTAGTCAGCTTAAGTGAGAAGTGTAACTTAGTCAGCTTAGTGAGAAGTATAACTTAGGCAGTTAGGGACTGAACTTAGTCAGCTTAGTGAAGTGAACTTAGGGCTGCGAAGTGTAACTTAGTCAGCTTAAGTGAGAAGTGTAACTTAGTCAGCTTAGTGAGAAGTGCAACTTAGTCAGCTTAGGAAGTGTAATAGTCGCTAGGAGAAGTGTAACTTAGTCAGCTTAGTGAGAAGTAGTAACGTGTAACTTGTCAGCTGTAAGGGCAGGAAGATAATAGTGGAGTTAACTTAGCACAGGAGAGTGCAACTTAGTCAGCTTAAGTGAGAAGTGTAACTTAGTCAGCTTAAGTGAGAAGTGTAACTTAGTCAGCTAAGTGAGAAGTGTAACTTAGTCAGCTTTAGTGAGAAGTGTAACTTAGTCAGCTTAGTGAGAAGTGTAACTTAGGCAGCTTAGCGAGACGTGTAACTTAGTCAGCTTAGTGAGAAGTGTAACTTAGTCAGCTTAGTGAGAAGTGTAACTTAGTCAGCTTAAGTGAGAAGTGTAACTTAGTCAGCTTAGTGAGTGTACTAGTCAGCTTAGTGAAGTGTAACTTGGCAGCTTGGATGTAACTTATAGCTTAAGTGAGAAGTGTAACTTAGTCAGCTTAGTGAAGTGCAACTTAGTCAGCTTAGTGAGAAGTGTAACTTAGTCAGCTTAGTGAGAAGTGCAACTTAGTCAGCATAGTGAGAAGTGTAACTTAGTGACAAGTGTAACTTGACGGTAAAGATAATAAGGAGTTTAACTTAGCATTCCCACTAAGTTGTTTTACTAAGTTGCAAAGACAAACAAGGAGTCGAGGAAATGGAGAATTGCACAGCGGAACTTGAAGTTGACACATGAAAAAAAGTTTTGTGTAAAGTTTGCAACTTTGAAGACGTAAAAATTAAATATTTTCACGAAGGTCTTTAAGAATTTGACATTAGTAGTGGTGGTAGTGGTGGTGGTGGTAGTGGTGGTGGTGGTAGTGGTGGTGGTGGTGGTAGTGGTGGTAGTGGTGGTAGTGGTAGTGGTGATGGTGGTAGTGGTGGTAGTGGTGGTAGTGGTGGTGGTAGTAGTGGTGGTGGTGGTAGTGGTGGTGGTGGTGGTGGTGGTAGTGGTGGTGGTGGTAGTGGTGGTGGTAGTAGTGGTGGTAGATGTGGTGGTGGTAGTGGTGGTGGTGGTAGTGGTGGTAGTGGTGGTGGTAGTGGTGGTGGTAGTAGTGGTGGTAGTGGTGGTGGTGGTAGTGGTGGTGGTAGTGGTGGTGGTAGTAGTGGTGGTAGTGGTGGTGGTGGTAGTGGTGGTGGTAGTAGTGGTGGTGGTGTTAGTGGTGGTAGTGGTGGTGGTGGTGGTAGTGGTGGTAGTGGTGTTGATGGTGGTGGTGATAGTGGTGGTGGTGGTGGTAGTGGTTGTGGTAGTGGTAGTGGTGGTGGTAACCTAGCAGTTGATGAAGCTACTAATGTTAAGTATTGACTACTAGAGTACTCTTGCCTGTACTCTGATGTACTGCAGTGTTGCACACCTCCCATGATAATGTTGCTTCCTTGTGATGTAAATTCCACGCACCTGCTGGAGTATCAGCTTCGCAATTCGCCATCACCACCGCCTTGCTTCTCGTGCCAACCTCCCCCCCCCCCCCTCCCAAGAAAAAGGAGGCAGTAGCTTCTAACATTTGTTTTTTAGTTATCTATTGGTAAGATTATTTAGTTCTATTTAAGCGATTTGTTTAATCCTTGTTTCTAGAATTTCACCTGGCGTGAGGGTTTCCTATCTCTCTCTCTCTCTCTCTCTCTCTCTCTCTCTCTCTCTCTCTTCCCTCTTCCCTCTCGTTCTCTGTTGGCGAGGCAATGAATTTATCGTGCTTCGTTAGATCATATTTACGATTTATTCAACTGTTTTTCTGACAGTTGTATGTCCTCTTGTTCAACTCACTCTCCCTCCAGAGCTGTGCTCTTGTTCAACTCACTTTCCCTCCAGAGCTGTGCTCTTTTTCAACTCACTCTCCCTCCAGAGCTCTGCACTTGTTCAACTCACTCTCCCTCCAGAGCTGTGCTCTTGTTCAACTCACTCTCCCTCCAGAGCTGTGCTCTTGTTCAACTCACTCTCCCTCCAGAGCTGTGCTCTTGTTCAACTCACTCTCCCTCCAGAGCTGTGCTCTTGTTCAACTCACTCTCCCTCCAGAGCTGTGCACTTGTTTAACTCACTCTCCCTCCAGAGCTGTGCTCTGTTCAACTCACTCTCCCTCCAGAGCTGTGCTCTTGTTCAACTCACTCTCCCTCCAGAGCTGTGCTCTTGACAATATCAGAGTTACTATGTTATCTGTTTACTGACACAATCGGGGTGTTCAGGAGTTACTGTGCCTAGCATGGTGGCTGGGACAATGTTCTGGTACTGTTTATGAACTCTCTATGTCCACTATTACAGGTTAGATGGTGTCTGTTGTGGTGCCAGGCTTGCCCACCTTCACCAAAGACTTGCCTGCTGATTCACATAACATAGATAGCGGATTGTCCTTCAAAACAAGTTATCTTGGATGTTATCGACTTCTGGAGTACCTGTAACTTGCTTAAACTTAATATATTCATTGTTCATTACTCCTTATTTAAATAAGGTAGTGCAGATATGTAAAAATATCATATGACTCGAGAGCTATTTTAGAAAAAGGTTTTGTAATGCTATATTATTTAGTCTTCTGTTTCATAAGTCACTGCCTGGATCTTGACTTAAAATGGTTTAAACTATTTCATGCCATTCGACCTTCCCTGAAATATTATGTTAAATCATATTCTGATATAATCCTTATTGATCCATACTATCTTTAATAGGATTACTGATCCTCTTTCTTACGACCCTCAGGCACGGTAGTTATTGTGGATCTGAATATTGAATTTCTTTGTAATAACTCTGGCTTAAAATCTTATTATAAAGTTATCTTATGGTAGGATTAATTAGGTTGGGTTACGTTAGGTTAAGTGAGGTCAGGTATAGATATGCCATGCCAGGCTAACTTACGTTAGACTAGGTTAGAGTAGGTCAGCTGACATAAAGCTGTGTAAGGGTGGGCTAGGGTAAGCTAGGATAACTATTTCCAGCTAAATCTAAGATAAACAAAAGTATAATCCTGACAATAGCCATGATGAACGACAAATGGGGGAAGAATGCACCCATTGCTACAACAGTGAATGACCCATTCTTGCTGTTATTGAGAGAGAGAGAGAGAGAGAGAGAGAGAGAGAGAGAGAGAGAGAGAGAGAGAGAGAGAGAGAGAGAGAGAGAGAGAGAGAGAGAGAGAGAGAGAGAGAGAGAGAGAGAGAGAGAGAGAGAGAGATAAGCCAGGCGAGACTCCCACTCACAACAGATTAGCTTTCATTGCATAAAAAAACAGCTAACGATTTGCCTGTTGTTTATCTGATTATTATTTACCGTTAAGTTCCTCCATTAGAAAATTACTTCTCGGATAATGGAATTACTTTGACAATTATATAATTATTTTCACTAGGGAATTCCGGAGTGATGTTCCCAATATTTATAAAATTGTTTCTTTTTTGATCAATTTAAGCCCGAAACGTCGTCTTCGTTTCATACTTATGGTCCAGGAGGGACCATAAGTGTAGGGTCCAGGAGGGACCGAAACGTCGTCAATGTTTCTATATAATGGTTCGAGATGGACCGAAACATCGTATCTTTTTCTTAAATTATTGTCCAGGGTAGAATGAAACGTCGAATTTTGAGATAATTTTTTAATTGTTCCAGCCACGGTACTGTGAATTGTTCCAGCCACGGTACTGTGAATTGTTCCAGCCACGGTACTGTGAATTGTTCCAGCCACGGTACTATGAATTGTTCCAGCCACGGTACTGTGAATTGTTCCAGCCACGGTACTGTGAATTGTTCTAGCCACGGTACTATGAATTGTTCCAGCCACGGTACTGTGAATTGTTCCAGTCACGGTACTGTGAACTCTTTTCCTTCAGACTTTATTCATTCCCATTTTTATCTCCCTGGAGTTCAGTGTCGCAGCTCTGAGATTTACTGATCCTTGTAAGCGACTTTATTACTAGTAAAATATTGAGCCTGGTTGAGGGGTGACTTTACTGCAGATGTGTACCATGTTGCAGTGACCACAGAGTACAGAGCTCTCTGTACCATGTTGCAGTGACCACAGAGTACAGAGCTCTCTGTACCATGTTGCAGTGACCACAGAGTACAGAGCTCTCTGTACCATGTTGCAGTGACCACAGAGTACAGAGCTCTCTGTAGTGCAGCTCTGTACCATGTTGCAGTGACCACAGAGTACAGAGCTCTCTGTACCATGTTGCAGTGACCACAGAGTACAGAGCTCTCTGTAACGCAGCTCTGTACCATGTTGCAGTGACCACAGAGTACAGAGCTCTCTGTAGCGCAGCTCTGTACCATGTTGCAGTGACCACAGAGTACAGAGCTCTCTGTAGCGCAGCTCTGTACCATGTTGCAGTGACCACAGAGTACAGAGCTCTCTGTAGCGCAGCTCTGTACCATATTGCAGTGACCACAGAGTACAGAGCTCTCTGTAGCGCAGCTCTGTACCATGTTGCAGTGACCACAGAGTACAGAGCTCTCTGTAGCGTAGCTCTGTACCATATTGCAGTGATCACAGAGTACAGAGATCTCTGTAGCGTAGCTCTGTACCATGTTGCAGTGACCACAGAGTACAGAGCTCTCTGTAGCGCAGTTCTGTACCATGTTGCAGTGACCACATAGTACAGAGCTCTCTGTAGCGCAGTTCTGTACCATGTTGCAGTGACCACAGAGTACAGAGCTCTCTGTAGCGCAGCTCTGTACCATTTGCAGTGACCACAGAGTACAGAGCTCTCTGTAGGACTCTGTACCATGTTGCAGTGACCACAGAGTACAGAGCTCTCTGTAGCGTAGCTCTGTACCATATTGCAGTGATCACAGAGTACAGAGATCTCTGTAGCGTAGCTCTGTACCATGTTGCAGTGACCACATAGTACAGAGCTCTCTGTAGCGCAGTTCTGTACCATGTTGCAGTGACCACATAGTACAGAGCTCTCTGTAGCGCAGTTCTGTACCATGTTGCAGTGACCACAGAGTACAGAGCTCTCTGTACCATGTTGCAGTGACCACAGAGTACAGAGCTCTCTGTACCATGTTGCAGTAACCACAGAGTACAGAGCTCTCTGTACCATGTTGCAGTGACCACAGAGTACAGAGCTCTCTGTACCATGTTGCAGTGACCACAGAGTACAGAGCTCTCTGTAGTGCAGCTCTGTACCATGTTGCAGTGACCACAGAGTACAGAGCTCTCTGTAGCGCAGCTCTGTACCATGTTGCAGTGACCACAGAGTACAGAGCTCTCTGTACCATGTTGCAGTGACACAGATCGAGTCTCAACTGTATTGCAGTGACCACAGAGTGACTAGAGCCTCTGTACCATGTTGCAGTGACACAGGTACAGAGCTCTGTACCACTCTGTTTTTCAGTGACCACAGAGTACAGAGCTCTCGTGCGCTCGTACCATGTTTCAGTGACCACAGAGTACAGAGCCTCTGTAGCCATCTGTCATTTGCAGTGACCACAGAGTACAGAGCTCTCTGTAGCGCAGCTCTGTACCATGTTGCAGTGACCACAGAGTACAGAGCTCTCTGTAGCGCAGCTCTGTACCATGTTGCAGTGACCACAGAGTACAGAGCTCTCTGTAGCGCAGCTCTGTACCATGTTGCAGTGACCACAGAGTAAAGAGCTCTCTGTACAAGCGCAGACGTGCTCTGTACCATGTTGCAGTGACCACAGAGTACAGAGCTCTCTGTACAGTTCTGTACCATGTGCAGTGACCAAGAGTACAGAGCTCTCTGTACCATGTTGCAGTGACCACAGAGTACAGAGCTCTCTGTACCATGTTCAGTGACAAGAGACAGAGCTCTGTACCATGTTGCAGTGACCACAGAGTACAGAGCTCTCTGTACCATGTTGCAGTGACCACAGAGTACAAGCTCTTGTACCATGTTGCAGTGACCACAGAGTACAGAGCTCTCGTGCAGCTCTACCATGTTGCAGTGACCACAGAGTACAGAGCTCTCTGTCCATGTTGCAGTGACCACAGAGTACACAGCTCTCTGTACCATGTTGCAGTGACCACAGAGTACAGAGCTCTCTGTAGGCAGCTCTGTACCATGTTGCAGTGATCACAGAGTAAGAGGTCTCTGTAGCGAGCTCTGTACCATGTTGCAGTGACCACAGAGTACAGAGCTCTCTGTACGCAGTTCTGTACCATGTTGCAGTGACCACAGAGTACAGAGCTCTCTGTAGCGAGCTCTGTACCATGTTGCAGTGACCATAGAGTACAGAGCTCTCTGTAGCGCAGTTCTTTACCATGTTGCAGTGACCACAGAGTACAGAGCTCTCTGTAGCGCAGCTCTGTACCGTGTGGCGTTCCATTGAGAGCTGGACCAAGAGAACTTTTAAAATCACTGCAGTCTAGCTTTGTAAGTCACTGCAGTCATATCAGGTAATGGCTTCCTAAGTCACTGCAGTGATGCCACGAAACGGCTTTCTAAGTTACTGCAGTGATACCAGGTAATGGCTTTCTAAGTCACTGCACTGATACCAGGTAATGGCTTTCTAGTTCACTGCACTGATACCAGGTAATGGCTTTCTAAGTCACTGCACTGATACCAGGTAATGGCTTTCTAAGTCACTGCACTGATACCAGGTAATGGCTTTCTAAGTCACTGCACTGATACCAGGTAATGGCTTTCTAAGTCACTGCACTGATACCAGGTAATGGCTTTCTAAGTCACTGCACTGATACCAGACAGTGAGAGGAATGTTAAGTAAAAGGACACAAATGCAACGTTTCGCTCTCCCGGAGCTTTGTCAAGCCGTTACAAACAATACCTGGACACAGAGGGTATATATATACTCTAAAGTGAGGTGTAATACTAGTGGTATTACGGCTTGACAAAGCTCCTGGAGAGCGAAACGTTGCCACAATAAAATGTCTCATTAGTTGCATTTGTGTCCTTTTACTTAACATATTGTCGGTAATTCTACCAATATTAATACAGTGAGAGGAATCTTAAAGTTTTCTACAGTGATTCCGGATCAAGAGGTCAACGTTTCAGCTACAGCTCTAGATTGAAGCATGGCCGTCTACAGTTTCTACAGACTGAAGCATGGCCGTCTACAGTTTCTACAGACTGAAGCATGGCCGTCTACAGTTCTACAGACTGAAGCATGGCCGTCTACAGTTTCTACAGACTGAAGCATGGCCGTCTACAGTTCTACAGACTGAAGCATGGCCGTCTACAGTTCTACAGACTGAAGCATGGCCGTGTTCTACAGAGATTCTCTACAGTACGCTGAAGCATGGCCATCTACAGTTCTACAGACTGAAGCATGGCCGTCTACAGTTCTACAGACTGAGCATGGCCGTCTACAGTTTCAACTAACATGACTCGAAGCTACTGGCCGTCTACAGTTCTACAGACTGAAGCATGGCCGTCTACAGTTCTACAGACTGAAGCATGGCCGTCTACAGTTTTACAGACCGAAGCATGGACGTCTACAGTTCTACAGACTATAGCATGGCCGTCTACAGTTTCTACAGACTGAAGCATGGCCGACTACAGTTTCTACAGACTGAAGCATGGCCGACTACAGTTCTACAGACTGAAGCATGGCGTCTACAGTTCTACAGACTGATGCATGGCCAACTACAGTTCTACAGACTGATGCATGGCCGTCTACAGTTCTACAGACTGAAGCAGGGTCTAGTTACAGCATACTCCAGTATTCAAATAAGACACATATCGCGGTTTACAGCATTTTATTGTGTACAGGCCAAGAGGTAGGCCAGTCTTCTGAAAGTGTCAGAGTAACCATCAGAGAAAGTGGGCGTGTCAGCCTGAGAACACTGCAGTAAATATCCACGACCCACAACGTTGATCCAAACCTCCGGATCTTTGAGGATCTCTGAGGTTTAAGTGAGGTTTATAAGTCTCCCAGTACCGGATGCTAGGGTAGAACTGACCTCACTGGGTTGGCTACTCACAGATGACCTCCTGACCTCATTCTTTGACCTGGCGACATCTTTTCTCCGGTGCACTAGGACGTATTTACTAGAAAACGTGTCGGTTCTAGAACCGAGAAGCTTTTTTCTAAACTGATGTCCTAGTGTCTGTCTATGTGTGTTTCTAAATCATCCACTAGGAAAAAAATCATCAAGGTTTGCTTCCTCTTTGTGTAATCACGTCTTGGTGTTCTCTATGTGAGTTGAGGAGATACGTTGGTGAAACGTCTCAGACAATAACAAAACCCAAATTCTGTCTTTTTTTTACATAAGGTAAACATACAATTTTGCTGGGTTTTTTAAACCAGGGGGGTTAGCCAGCCAGTGTAACCCAGGAATGGCAGTGCCTCATTAAGTACTGTCTCTCTTATTTCCACTGGGGGTCCTTTAATAATTTCCCCAGAATGCGACCCACAACAGTCGACTAACACCCTGGTAAGGTGACTAACACCCAGGTATCTACTTACTCGTAGGTGAACAGTGACAGCAGGTGTAAGGTGACTAACACCCAGGTACCTACTTACTGCTAGATGAACAGTGACGGCAGGGTAAGGTGACTAACACCCAGGTACCTACTTACTGCTAGGTGAACATTGCCAGCACGTGCCCAGCCATCGATCCCAAGTCTCTCAGTGAGTGAGCTGAGGAGTCTACCCACCGAGTGTACCTAGCAGGTCTACTCCTCCATTGTATTACCCTCTAACCACAGATTGATGTAAACCTCAACTTCAAATCTGCACAAGATGCCACCCCGAGCGGTGCTTAAAAGCAGCCTTAGACGCCAGTATTCGGAAGTAAACAAACTTTATGGACAAAAACTGCTCAACTAACCGCTATAGAGAACCCGGCAGTTTGCTACGCTGGTGACGAGTCAGGTGAGGCTCGTAAAAGGAGCATAAGATTCAGGATATCGACGGTTTCATGGACACTAAAGCGTGGATGAGCTGGGCTTCTTGGAGGCGCTGAGACGTGGGGTCGAGCCCTCGGCGGCGCAGTTACCGCAGTGGTGTTCCGCGGGTAAGTGTCGGTAAGGTGGGGAAAGTTGCGCTTCGCAAAGAGGTAAACACAGCATGCAAAGATGCAATCAGTCATTTTATTGCTTGTTGACCCTTGCACGCCAGATTTGATGCAACAATATCCTTGCGTGATGCAACTCAATCTCTGTTGCAGAGAGAGAGAGAGAGAGTGAGAGAGACAGAGAGAGAGAGAGAGAGAGAGAGAGAGAGAGAGAGAGAGAGAGAGAGCAAGTATATGCAGAAGAACATGTGTCATTCTTATCAAGATTCAGAACAACGATATCAAATGTATTAGCGAGGATGAAAAGAAGCTTTCTTCTACCTAGAAGAACAGAGATGTGAGAAAAGAGAGAGGCAGAGGATGGAGGTAGGATGACGGTCAGAGAGAGAAGTGTGGAAAAGAGGCAGAATGATAGTCTCGGAATGCTATGAACATCACTGACAGACATGATAGCTCTCCTATACTGACTCTCACATCTCTAACAGACATGATAACTCTCATATACTGATCCCTAACATCTCTAACAGACATGATAGCTCTCCTATACTGACCCTCACATCTCTAACAGACATGATAGTTCTCCTATACTGACCCCTCACATCTCTAACAGACATGATAGTTCTCCTATACTGACCCTCACATCTCTAACAGACATGTTAGCTCTCCTATACTGACCCCTACCATCTCTAACAGACATGATAACTCCCCTATACTGACCCCTCACATCTCTAACAGACATGATAGCTCTCCTATACTGACCCCTCACATCTCTAACAGACATGATAACTCTCCTATACTGACCCCTCACATCTCTAACAGACATGATAACTCCCCTATACTGACCCCTCACATCTCTAACAGACATGATAGCTCTCCTATACTGACCCCTCACATCTCTAACAGACATGATAGCTCTCCTATACTGACCCCTCACATCTCTAACAGACATGATAGCTCTCCTATATTGACCTGTGTCATCTCTAACAGACATGATGTTTAATTTCACTAACGTCCTCTACCAGGATAAACAGTATCACATGTGAGGATATATCTTGGTAAATATTATTTATATTAGAAGTTTACGACTGTCATTTCTGCATGTCTCTGGACCCAAGTTAGTCTATGAACTATAAAGCCAAGCATCTGTCTGGTGATGGTCTTATTATTGATGTTTTTTTCACAATTTTACAAAAGCGTGATACATTATTTTTGCGCCTTAATTTGTTTCTTGTTACACCAAGTTCTCGTGATCGTGAATAAAGTTGAAACTTCATCTGTTTGTTGATGAGAGAGTGTTTGTAACACACACACACACACACACACACACACACACACACACACACACACACACACACACACACACACACACACACACACACACACACAGAGTGGCAGAGCCCTTAGAGATTAGTGCCATGAACAATTATACCAGCTGCAATTGTACAACAAATTACGAGAATTGAGTCAAAAGAGAGAGAGAGAGATGGATGGATGGACAGCATTTTCTACAGCTGCAAGAAGGCATCTGATGCTTCATCTTGACAACAGACTGCAATAAACACTGGTGGAGCAGCCAGGAACAACAAGGAACACACCCCGGTGTTGCAGAGTAACAAAGGAGAAGGACTCAGAGGGTGAGCCTCAGAGAAGAGCTGTCAGGACCGGCAGGAGTGACGGGATGGCTTCCGCAAGGATGATTACTAGGACCAGTACTGTTTCTGGTGTACGTGAACGACATACCACAAGACGAACTCAGCTGGATCACTGTTTGCTGAGTTAATTAGGGAGGAAAATGTAAATAGGTGAGGGCAAGGCGAGGTTACAAATGGATCAGGACAGACTTTCAAATAGGTGAGACTGGATCACTCATTGTAGTGAATCAGACTGGATCACTCAGTGTAGTCAATCAGACTGGATCACTCAATGTAGTCAATTAGACTGGATCACTCAGTGTAGTCAATCAGACTGTGTCAGTCAGGGTAATCAGACTGTCAGTCAGGGTAATCAGACTGTCAGTCAGGGTAATCAGACTGTGTCATTCAGGGTAATCAGACTGGTCAGTCAGGGTAATCAGACTGTGTCAGTCATTGTAATCAGAATGTGTCAGTCAGGGTAATCAGACTGGGTCAGTCAGGGTAATCAGACTGTGTCAGTCAGGGTAATCAGACTGTGTCATTCATGGTAATCAGACTGTGTCAGTCAGGGTAATCAGACTGGGTCAGTCAGGGTAATTAGACTGTGTCATTCAAGGTAATCAGACTGTGTCATTCAAGGTAATCAGACTGTGTCATTCAGGGTAATCAGACTGTGTCAGTCAGGGTAATCAGACTGTGTCATTCAGGGTAATCAAACTGTGTCATTCAGGGTAATCAGACTGGGTCAGTCAGGGTAATCAGACAGGTAACACAGGTGAGCATAATTTATACTTGTATCTGAATGTCTTAACCCAAACATAGGTTAAGATAGGTTAGGTTAGGTTAAAATGGGTTGTAATTATGTGGACTACAATACCGTACAATTGAATACAACAGAGTAGGTTAGAAATAGGTTAGAGATAGGCTGAAATAGGTTGTAATGGGGAGTTAAAAATTAAGCAGTTTTCCATAACTACTCAAAATTACTACCATCTTCACTATCACTATTACCATGACTACTACCACCTTCACTTCCACTGTTACCTCGACTACTACCACCTTCACTACCACTGTTACCCCGACTATTACCACCTTCACTACCACTGTTACCTCGACTACTACCATCTTAACTACCACCATCACCACAATTACTATCATCTTCACTACCACTATTACCACGCCACCTTCACTACTACTGTTACCACGACTATTACCATCTCCCCTACCACTGTTACCACGACTACTACCATCTCCCCTACCACTGTTACAACGACTACTACCATCTTCACTACCACCATCACCACAACTACTACCATCTTCACTACCACCATCACCACAATTCTTCATTTTGTCTCCTCGTACACACTCCTCACATGTACATTACCACCACACTCACAATGACCGTGATTCGACCCCCCACAAGCCCAGCGAGGTAAGCACACGACATGAAGACGGGGTCCAGGAACTCAAAATAAATAAAACAGAGAAAAGAAGATGAATAAAAGTGAATGAAGACGAGAAATAAAGAAAGATGTCAGCGGAGGTGAAGAAAGATATTCATTAATTCGAGAGAGAGAGAGAGAGAGAGAGAGAGAGAGAGAGAGAGAGAGAGAGAGAGAGAGAGAGAGAGAGAGAGAGAGATAATGAACCAAGAGATAGAGGAGAAAATTGCTATAAAAATGTGAGACAGAGAAGATCCAGTGGAAAGAACGGTAACTAATTAATGAATGAGGAGAGACGGAAGAGGGGAATGACCGGAGGAAATACTGAGAGAAAGAGAGAGCGAGAGAGAGGTGAGAGGTAAAGCGAACATCTAAGGGATAAGGAACAGAGGCAGAGAGTGTAGGGAACATTATTATTATTATTATTATTATTATTATTATTATTATTATTATTATTATTATTATTGTGAGGGAAAAATTCATTACATAAGAGTGGAAGACTGAATGATTGGTGGTGGAAGTATGACCGGAAGTATGACTGGAAGTATGACTGGTAGTATGACTGGTAGTATGACTGGTAGTATGACTGGTAGTATGACTGGTAGTATGACTGGTAGTATGACTGGTAGTATGACTGGTAGTATGACTGGTAGTATGACTGGAAGTATGACTGGTAGTATGACTGGTAGTATGACTGGTAGTATGACTGGAAGTATGACTGGTAGTATGACTGGTAGTATGACTGGAAGTATGACTGGTAGTATGACTGGTAGTATGACTGATAGTATGACTGGTAGTATGACTGGTAGTATGACTGGTAGTATGACTGGTAGTATGACTGGTAGTATGACTGGTAGAATGACTGGTAGTATGACTGGTAGTATGACTGGTAGTATGACTGGTAGTATGACTGATAGTATGACTGGTAGTATGACTGTTCACAACGGGATATGTGAGGGGTTACCTTAACCCCCGCTCCTTTCCCACCGGGTGAGAGGTAACAAGGGACACTGACGGGCTCAGCACCGTCACTTGGCTTCCTGCTCTCATCAAGAGCGTAAGTATAGAGATCCTCTCCTGAAAATTTAATAGTTTTGTTTGCGTAATTAAATTTTTACAATTGTCTGGACTTGGGTAATATTTAGTCATCACCATTTCTATTAAATTCCTTCAGTATATGATGTGAATGACTCCTTGTTCGGTTTGTAATTTCCTTGGATTCTTTCTGAGCCTTCCTGAGTGGTGTGGATCACCCATCAGATGCTGGGTACGAAGAGTTGCATTGATCTAATACGTCAGTAACAATAATCCGTAATCTTGGGAACTGTGTTAGACCTTCACCTTTGGTCTACCCGGCCACTGCTTCATGAGAACTGTCGTGCGGGTCCACACGATCTTGTCAAAGGTCTCATCTAGAGAACTCTGTTGTTCCTTCACCTTTGAATCTACACTCCTGAATCATCACGAGAACCTCTGCTGTTACACAGCTTCTGGGTCGGTCAACAGTCTTATTTAAGAGCTGTTTTTCCATATCACGAGGACACAGCTGCTATCTCGGCAACACACTGGAAAAACTGGCCTCATTCGTTATACTGTTGCCGATTACCAGTTAACTACTACGGCCGGCAGATAGCTGTAACCCACGCTGATAGCTGTGCATTGTAACCATCTGTTGCTGGACTTGACAATAGTCACGACCATATGTGACCTCATTACGCTATCTCCAGCCTTCCGTTACACTTAAGTGATTCTTGTGCACCTTCCCATAACTCCATAATAATTCATTTTTCTATGTTTTCTTATCCTGGGGAAGCCCCTTCAAAACCTCTGAGGGTTTGAAGGGTCCTTATACCTTCACTATTATTACTAAAACTAATAATATTATCCTCATTATTTTATTATTATAATAATAATTATTATTATTAATCAAGTAATAGTAACTGCAGATCTGCTGGAAGATGGTAAAGTTAAACTGTGTAGGGCACGAGACACGTGAGACAGCCAGTGAGACACTGGGAAGACTGAATAAAAAAGAAGTGATGTAGAAGACTTATACCCAAGACAACAAAGAGCGTGAGCAAAACACGGACGAAAAGTGCAGGAAATATAAGAAAGGACATGGGAGGAAAGAAAACAGGGAAGCAGGTGGAAATGTTAGGAACGACTCTTCGTGGGTACTGAAACATGAGAGGACACATTAATAACTGCTCGTCAATAAAAGGGATAAAAACTACGACCATGGCTTCTTTATTGCCCGAGTAATGAGACCGAGGAAGTGTAGGAAATAACTCGAGGTGGACGACAGAGAACTGCGAGTGAGAAATACGGTATTCAAGCAAGTGTAGAATGAGAAATGATATGATGGAAGGAACGTGAGAACCAATACCGATGAAGTGATTCTATAAGACATCAATACAACAGGAAGCAGCAAACCCTGGAGTGAAGACCTGCAACACGCTACTGAAGATGGGACATAAACTCGGTACCTACTTAGCTGTCTGGATGTAGCTACTGAAACTGAGGAGAGGGACTTCTTGTATAGGTAACATTGGTATACCTATTACTGTAAGCTGATCCTCTCTTTAATGTTAATGTAAACCACTCGGTATATATTATTCCAATTGTATCTGAAATTGTAACTGATTTTTACACAGTTGAGTTACTTAACTTTTAAGGTTATAATCATGACTGATTCTTTTTTATGACTGCTGGGCTTTAAATAAGATATAACTAAGACCCCAATGGAAATAAGTCACATTGTGTAATTTTTGGGTTTATCCAAGTAATTTACAAGTGTTAGTACTATGCAACAATCGCGAACAAGCGATACAATATGCAGAACGACCACTGGGGAGGTTGAATGATAGTTCTAGGCCTTTCGTGTTGCAATCAATACATCATCAGTAGGTCGCAATGTTGCAGAGAAATTTAAGAGATCCAAGAAAACACGATCACAGGAAGCCCCTTTGTTATGCCCTGCATAACAAGGGACTTTCTGTATAGTAGTATGATATTGATGTCAGCTATGGTCTGTATACCTTGTACATTTACTTATAGAAATAAAAAAAATATTTAAGAAAAAATGTCTGTGCCAGGAGACAGAAGTCTGTCACGAAGGACTTAACATAATACCCGTTGCTTAGAAACTCTCAGTGAAATAAAAATTAAATAATTATGAAATGTATTTAGAATATACGCAATCCAGTGTTGATGAGACATTTTTCTGTTAGTAAGTCTCGGAGGAAAGGGATGATAATTTTTATAACTAACAGGTAAAATTTTCATATGTACAATGTACAGCTATTCTCTTTATAAATGGTCCCTTAGGAATCTTATCCCATTTTACAGTAGAGTTAATTTACTGAACTAAATGCGATCACTCTGACATACATAAGTACACTTGTAATGGGTATTAATAATTTACATGATCACAGAATACAATGAAGTACATTAAATGTACACATGACAGGATTAGCTGGATTAACAGACTCTTCTAAAACAGAGTACCGTAAAATAACCTTGGTAGAAGGAGTATTTACGAGCATGTGCTGTAGTGTCCTGGCAAGAGACAGTCTGGCTCTCTGGAAGCAACACACACTATACGTACACAGTAACTACCAAACTTCACCACGATCAGCCACGCACTGTATCCCAGACTTTTGCAGCTCACAAAAATCCGAACGAGGGTTTGTGTAAAAAGCCTAACCTTTTGTATATCAGAGTGATTTGTTAAAACAAGCCGCCTCAAATATCCTGCCAGCTCACAGGATACAGCAATGCTACTCTCGATCTATGATTCATAGGAACTGACACAGTGAATAGATGTAACGTGGCACTAATGCCAGTGAATAGGTTCGAACCCACCACCTCCTCCCTCAATCCATAGTGACCTGAGAGGAACTCACCTCCCCAGGATGCACCAGGAGACGGGACAGTGCTCGTCAAGTGAGTGGGAATCAAGTTTGCTTTAAAAGAAGAAGGGAATTTATATTTCACCAGTTCATGTCTTCCTGTTGTTACTTTGCCAGATGTTCTAGTTGAACCCCATTGTTGTTACTTGCTAGATGTTCTAGTTGAACCCCATTGTTGTTACTTGCTAGATACTCTAGTTGAACCCCATTGTTGTTACTTGCTAGATGCTCAAGTTGAACCCCATTGTTGTTACTTGCTAGATGTTCTAGTTGAACCCCATTGTTGTTACTTGCTAGATACTCTAGTTGAACCCCATTGTTGTTACTTGCTAGATGCTCAAGTTGAACCCCATTGTTGTTACTTGCTAGATGTTCTAGTTGAACCCCATTGTTGTTACTTGCTAGATACTCTAGTTGAACCCCATTGTTGTTACTTGCTAGATGTTCTAGTTGAACCCCATTGTTGTTACTTGCTAGATGTTCTAGTTGAACCCCATTGTTGTTACTTGCTAGATGTTCTAGTTGAACCCCATTGTTGTTACTTGCTAGATGCTCTAGTTGAACCCCCCTGTTATTACTTGCCAGATGCTCTAGTTGAACCCCATTGTTGTTACTTGCTAGATACTCTAGTTGAACCCCCCAGTTGTTACTTGCTAGATGCTCTAGTTGAACCCCATTGTTGTTACTTGCTAGATACTCTAGTTGAACCCCCCTGTTTTACTTGCTAGATGCTCTGGTTGAACCCCCCTGTTGTTACTTGCTAGATGCTCTAGTTGAACCCCTGTTGTTACTTGCTAGATGCTCTAGTTGAACCCCTGTTGTTACTTGCTAGATGCTCTAGTTGAACCCCCCTGTTGTTACTTGCTAGATGCTCTAGTTGAACCTCCCTGTTGTTACTTGCTAGATACTCTAGTTGAAACACCTGTTGTTACTTGCTAGATGCTCTAGTTGAACACCCATGTTGTTACATGCCAGATGCTGTAGTTGAACCCCATTGTTGTTACTTGCTAGATGCTCTAGTTGAAACCCCCTGTTGTTACTTGCTAGATACTCTAGTTGAAACACCTGTTGTTACTTGCTAGATGCTCTAGTTGAACCCCCATGTTGTTACATGCCAGATGCTGTAGTTGAACCCCATTGTTGTTACTTGCTAGATGCTCTAGTTGAACCTTATTGTTGTTACTTGCTAGATGCTCTGGTTGAACCCCGTGTTGTTACTTGCTAGATGCTGTAGTTGAACCCCCCTGTTGTTACTTGCTAGATACTCTAGTTGAACCCCCCTGTTGTTACTTGCTAGATGCTCTAGTTGAACCTCCTGTTGTTATTTGCTAGATGCTCTAGTTGAACCCCCCAGTTGTTACTTGCTAGATGCTCTAGTTGAACCCCCTGTTGTTACTTGTTAGATGCTCTAGTTGAACCCCCTATTGTTACTTGTTAGATACTCTAGTTGAACCCCCATGTTGTTATTTGCTAGATGCTCTAGATGAACCCCATTGTTGTTACTTGCTAGATGCTCTAGTTGAACCCCCTGTTGTTACTTGCTAGATGCTCTAGATGAACCCCATTGTTGTTACTTGCTAGATGCTCTAGTTGACCCCCTGTTGTTACTTGCTAGATGCTCTAGTTGAACCCCCCTGTTGTTACTTGCTTGATGCTCTAGTTGAACCCCCCTGTTGTTACTTGCAAGATGCTCTAGATGAACCCCATTGTTGTTACTTGCTAGATGCTCTAATTGAGCCCCATTGTTGTTACTTTCTTGATGCTCTAGTTGAACCCACTGTTGTTACTTGCTAGATGCTCTAGTTGAACCTCATTGTTGTTACTTGCTAGATGCTCTAGTTGAACCCCCCTGTTGTTACTTACTAGATGCTCTAGTTGAACCCCATTGTTATTACTAAATGGGGAGGAGGTGAAATTAGGTCTGAAGCACTCACACAATCGAATTCCTCAGATCACGGTATAACACCTAGCTCTGTTGGGTGCGTGATTCTTGAAGGATTGTATGGTATCGTTGGTTAGAGCGTCATGAAATTTTCGCTCACTATGAGGCGGGTTGAAGCATCATGGGTTCAAATTATCGGCTAGACGCAGTGTTGTTTTATATATATATATATATATATATATATATATATATATATATATATATATATATATATATATATATATATATATATATAAAACCTGATCTCTGGCCGACGGAGACTCGAACCTACGAACCTCATGACAAGGTACGCAGTGCTTTGCCGACCGTACCACACTGGTCCAATACCTTGGCATCCAGCTTTCGCTAGACGTTATTCCAAGGCAGCCAGCTTTCAGGCAGGAGGCTTACAGCTTTTCATCTCATCCCCTGCATGCATCGACACAACTAGAGATTTTTACAATGCTAGGTTCGTAGGTTCGAGTCTCCGTCGGCCAGAGATCAGTGTTTGTGAATATTTCGCCTGCTCTTGCGAATTCCTAGCATTGTAAAAATCTCTAGTTGTGTCGATGCACAAATATCAAAGTTGTAAAGAGATTTGGGAGTGAACATTACACCAACGATATTGTCAGAGGCTAGAAAATCTCAGAATAGCTTACAGGAACTTCAGTAAAGAAATCTTTGTGACAGAGCACCAGAATATATCCCCCACCTGATCAAACACATTCAGAAGTTCAAAAATATCCACACGTTTGCAACTAGACTACTGCCAGAGCTCAATGATGTGCATTATGAAGAGAAAGTAAAGAAAGTAAGGAAAGTGAAACTCACAAATCTGGAAGAGTGAAAGACCAGGGGTAAAAATAAGGTTACGGCATGACACAAAGAGGAATTAATTGGACAGACAAGTGAAACGTGAGCACCAGGGAAACACAGGTGGAAGCTAAAAAAACAGATGAATCACAGGACTAACCTGACGGAAGCTGAGAAGTAGAGTGAACGGAAAGTGACAGTGGTAGCAGCAGCTGTACATATTATTTTAACAGCAGGTACGCTAGGACTAACATGGAAATAAAAAAAATATAATGCAGGTCGAAAAAGTTTAAGAAGCGGACCCAGCACTCTGTCCTAGGGAACACGAAGAGGTTAATTGCGAAAAAAACACACACACACACACACAAGGACTTATCTGTGTATGGATATGGAAAACATGCATACAGAGTTCTACGCAGCATAAAAATCAAGCAGAAGCGTGGGGCATCCCAAAAGGCTTCATGGTTAGTTTCAAAGAGAACAGCATTTTGTTGACGGTGAGTTGGGGCTGCCCAGGATGTTGAAATATGAGCAATCAACTGGTTCGTTACCCCCGCCTGACACTCGCCTCACACACCCTCAGTCAACAAACATTTACACACTGCCACTGAAAGATCAATCCATATCCATATATCCATTCATGCGCAAGTGTATTTGTTTTCAATAAAATTTATAGAATATATATATATATATATATATATATATATATATATATATATATATATATATATATATATATATATATATATATATATATATATATATAACAACCTGCGACTAGCCGAGGATTCGAACCCATGTTGTTTGTTGTTTTGGCCCTGCCTCGTGGTGAGCGAAAATAACATGATGCCTTAACACACTGAACCACACAATCCTACAAGAACCAAGCACCCAGCCAAGCTAGGTGTGTTACTCTTGGTCCGAGGATAAGCTAATTTCATTCTTATCCACGTTTGGTGTACTAGCCTCCACAAGCAGTATATATTATTGTGACCACATACGAGCGGTATTGTTTCAATAGCAATAGTTCCATTGTATAAACAAAGGAACAACAAATGCTTTTTGCCAGTCCCTAGGTAACTTACCCTCTTCTAATACATTTATTAAATAAAAACACCAACTATTCCATAGCTATATCTCCACCTGCTTTTAACATTTCATTCTTTATTCTATCAATCCCAGCTGTTCACGCACCCACACCAACACCTACACCTACACCCACACCCATACCCACACCCACACCCAAACACACACCCACCCACCACACAAATCCACACACACAACACCCACCACACACACACACCCACCCACCACACACACACACACACACACACACACACACACACACACACACACACACACACACACACACACACACACACACACACACACACACACCCACACACACACACACACACACACACACACACACCCACACACACACACACACACACACACCCACACACACACACACACACACACACACAGCAGGTAGACAAGCAGAGGTAACTCCCGCAGTACTGAGTTTCAACGTAACAAGTGGAATTGTTGCAGTGTCTGCTCTTCCTCTCCGCTCTTCCTCTCTGTTGTTCCTCACTGATTCTTCACTTTACTGTTCTTCTCTGCTGTTTCTCTCTGCTGTTCCTCTCTGATGTTCCTCTCTGCTATTTCTCTCTTCTGTTCCTCTCTGCTGTTTCTCTCTGTTGTATCTTGCTGCTGTTTCTCTCTGCTGTATCTTGCTGCTATTTTCCTATGCTGTTCCTCTCTGCTGTTATTCTCTGCTTCTCCTTTCTGCTGTTTCTCTCTGTTGTTCCTTTCTGCTGTTTCACTTTGCTGCTTCTTTCTGCTGTTATTCTCTACTGTTTCTCTCTGCTTTTCCTCTCTCCTGTTCTTCTCTTCTGTTCCACTCTGCTGTTCCTCTGCTGTTCCTCTCTGCTGTTCCTCTGCTGCTCCACTCTGCTGTTCCTCTCCCACAACATTAGCTCGTTTTATTTGTATATATAATTGGTTCTTCGTCTTGTGGCCAGATGTCGCCACATACGTCTCTATCTTACGTCTCTCTCCTGACGTAAGTGCGTCATCAATTTCATTTATTCTAAGCTCTATGCTATGTTCTCCCAAAACTTATTTTTATATATATTTTTCAGTCGAAAGTATTTCTCGGATTTATGTAATTTAAGTTTCAGTATTTCACTGATTATTTTGTTTCAGTGGAGAGTATTTTTTTTTTTTTTTAGTGGAAAGTATTTCACTGTTTTTTTATTACAGTGGAAAGTATTTCACTGTTTTATTTTTATTACAGTGGAAAGTATTTCACTGTTTTTTTTCAGTGGAAAGTAGTTCACTTTTTTTTCAGTGGAAAGTATTTCACTGTTTTTATTCTTTGGTTTCAGTGGAAAGTATGTCAGTTTTTCGTTTTTTTTTTTTTTTTTGTTACAGTGGAAAATATCTCACTGTTTTTTTAATAGTTCAATGTGAAGTATTTCACTGGGTTTTTTTAATGTTTCAGTGGAATTTCACTGGTTCTCGGAAAGTCGTGTTTTTATTTGGGTGTTTGGTGCCAGCTGTCAACCCTCGGCTCTCAAAGGTTTCAAACTTGTGACGGAAGTGAAACTTGTTTGTGTCTCCTCGCTGACTTCCCAACAATGTGAAAAATTCCCCAAGAATATTAATGCCAGTGGAGAGCCCCTGCCTTCCTGGGGAGGGGGTGCTGGTGTGGATGACTGTGGTGGTGTTAGGTTGTGGTGGTGATGGATGACAGTACTGTCTTCCCTCGAGGAAGAATCCACCTATTTAAATTAGATGTTTATGGGACTTCATATCCCTGACCTAAGTCTCTGGCCACATACCTCTCTATCAGAGCTACAAGAGTGACCACATGCATGCACCCAGAGAGATGGACTGTTTACACCAGACGTTCCCTCCACTTTGTTTACTTCGTCTTCGACCGAGGCTGAGGTCTCCTGAGACGTGATTCATCTCTGCAGACGAAATGCTTCATCAATAAAGATTCCAAGTTTTACACGCGTGTCTTATTCATCAATACGATATTTCTTCATACAAGACAATAGACGAAGAACAAAAGTTAACCTCAGCACGACATTCGGAGTACAAACCTACATGAGGTATATGGCCATCTCATGCAGTAACTTAGCTGGTAATGTGTCAGTCACATCCACTGACTAACAGCACTTGACTTCTGCAGCTGCCACAAACACCTCACTAGGAAGTCACACACTACTTACCATCCAGTTTACACCAATGGAGTATACACGATCCCATGTAGCCACTGTGAAAAGAAATACATAGGAGAAACTAGTTGAAGTCTAACCTATTAGGATAAATGAACAGGGAAATTGTGAGCAACAGAGATGATATGAAAAATGAATGTGTGATCTACAGAAATACGTTGAACTGCAACACGGATGAGGAACCAGACCTCAGCAAACAACAAATGCCGTAACACAAAGAGTAGGAAACTATAGAATTGCCAGCCAGCTTGCACAAGCATCGTCTCTCCCGCTACCAGAGACAGTCGTCAGATGACACACATAAGAGCTTAAGAATGGAGAGGCTTCATGTAGGTTTACCAGGACGGGTCCTGGTCCATGTCTTCTCCATGTAGTGACCCGGCGGTGACTCCCGGACGTGATGTACCGTTTACAGCCCTATGACAAGGGAACGGAGAGGCACTGCAGCATTCCTACTGGCCCATACCAGGCGGGTCCTTCTAGGATTCAACCCTTCAATTTTATGGACACCCAAGATCTTTCAGTCACCGAACCTATTTCCCAATCACGTGTATTCCTGACTACGTACCCTCATATCTTTCTACCAATGTATACCTTGGGAACGACCACCAAAGTCCCAGGAAATAAATGTTCCCAATAAAATGTCTTAGTATTTCCATTTAATGCCTTTTTCCAACAATCTGACAGTATCACATACCATTTTGACTAACGAAGACTAACATCTATAATCCTCAAGGTTGATGAATTAGACGCTTGAGCAACGCTTGGGAATCTTTTATTGTAAAAACGCTCCGCCAACTAGGGGTTTCCTCGGTCCAATACAGAGAAGTAGGGTTGAAGATCAGAAGGAGTTTGAGGTAATCAGTCCCTCAACCCCTGCGGATTTAGCCCTTCCTCAAAATATAATAATAATAATATAAATAATAATAATAATAATAATAATAATAATAATAATAATAATAATATAATAATAATAAAAATAATAATGTAAATAATAATAATATATAATAATAATAATAATAATAATAATAATAATAATAATAATAATAATAAAATTAATATAAATAATAATAATAAAGTTACTGATCATTCATAAAGAGATAAATGGTTAAAGATGATAACACGACAATGGAAGAAGAGTTCTCTGTGTGGGCGAAACGTTGTCAGTGAGGTGATCATTACGCTAACGAGACTCATTACCCTAAGATCAATCTGGTAATGCTGAAGAGTTTTCTTATCTTTCTAACAAATTTAAATTTATCTCTTCAAACAGGTGTAGTGTCTGATATGTGGAAGATGTCTAATGTAATTCCTATTTTTAAAGCAGGGGACAAGTCACTACCGTCAAATTACCGCCCAATAAGCCTGACCTCAATTGTAGGCAAATTACTAGAGTCAATTATAGCTTATATTATTAGAAGCCATCTAGATAACCATAATTTGATTAATGATACTCAGCATGGATTCACGAGGGGCCGTTCCTGCCTATCTAATTTATTAACCTTCTTCAGTAAAGTAAAAGGACACAAATGCAACTAATGTGACATTTTAATTTGGCAACGTTTCGCTCTCCAGGAGCTTTCTCAAGCCGTTACAAGCGATAATGGACATAGTGGGTTTATATATACTCAAAGTGAGGTGAAACTATGGTGGTAGTAGAGTGATTTGTAGTAGTAGTAGTAGTAATACAATAAGGTAGAACAATCAATATGCACATGAGTAAGTGATGTTACAATCAATATGTGCATATTGATTGTTCTACCTTATTGTATTACTACTACTACTACTAATATCACTACTACTACCACCACTAGTATTTCACCTCACTTTGAGAGTATATATAAACCCACTATGTCCATTATCGCTTGTAACGGCTTGAGAAAGCTCCTGGAGAGCGAAACGTTGCCACAATAAAATGTCACATTAGTTGCATTTGTGTCCTTTTACTTAACATATTGTCGGTAATTCTACCAATATTATTACATTCTTCAGTAAAGCTTTTGAGGCTGTTGATCACGATAAAGAATTCGATATTGTTTATTTAGACTTTAGTAAGGCTTTTGATAGAGTACCGCACCAGAGACTGTTAAAGAAAGTGGCAGCTCATGGCATTGGGAGAAAATATCCAGAAAACAAGTAAAATATCCAAAGAACTAAGAAAATATCCAGAAAACTAGGAAAATATCCAGAAAACTAGGAAAATATCCAAACTAAGAAAATATCCAAAAAACTAGGAAAATATCCAGAAAATTAGGAAAATATCTAGAAAACTTGGAAAATATCTAGAAAAACTAGGAAAATATCTAGAAAACTAGGAAAATATCTAGAAAAACTAGGAAAATATCCAGAAAACAAGTAAAATATCCAAAGAACTAAGAAAATATCCAGAAAACTAGGAAAATATCCAGAAACTAGAAAATATCAAAACTAGGAAAATATCAGAAACAGAAAATATCAAAGAACTAGAAAAATCTAGAAAACTAGGAAAATATCAGAAAACAGGAAATATCAAAAAATAGAAAATATCAAAAACTAGAAAATATCAGAAAATAGGAAAATATCAAAACTAAGAAAATTAAAAAAAAAAGGAAAATATCAAAAAGAAAATACAAAACTAGAAAATATAGAAAAACTAGGAAAATATCCAGAAAACAAATAAAATACAGAAAAAAAATATCCGAAAAACTAGGAAAATATCCAAAAACTAGAAAATATCAAGAACAGAAAATATCAAAATAAAATATCAGAAAACTAGGAAAATATCCAAAACTAGGAAAAATAAAACTAAATATAAAAACAGAAAATATCAGAAAACTAGAAAATATCAGAAACTAGAAAATATCAAAATAGAAAAATCAGAAACAGAAATTAAAGAAAATCAAAAACAGGAAAATATCAGAAAAAAAACTAAAAAATAAAAACTAGGAAAATATAAATAGGAAAATATCCAGAAAACAAGAAAATATCAAGAAATAAGAAAATATCAAACTAGGAAAATATCAAACTAGGAAAATATCAAAAAGAATATCAAAAAAACTAGGAAAAATCAAAAACTAGAAAATATTAGAAAACTGGAAAATATCAGAAAACAAAATATCAAGAACAAGAAAATATCAAAACTAGAAAATCAGAAAACAGGAAAATATCAAAACTAGGAAAATATCAAAAACTAGGAAAATATCAGAAAACTGGAAAATATCAGAAAACTTATTATAATAGAAAAAACGAATAAATGAAATGAAATATCAGAAAGAAATATCAAAAACTAGAATATCAGAAAATAGAAAATATCAAAAAATATAAAAAATATCAAACTGAAATATCAGAAAATGAAAATATCAAACGAAATATCAAACTAAAATAAACTAGAAAATATCGAAAACTGGAAATATCAAAAACAAGAAAATATCAAACAGAAAATATCGAACTAGGAAAATACAAACTAGAAATATCTGAAAATATCAGAAACTAAATCAAAAATGGAAAATATAGAAAACAGAAATATCAAAAAGAAATATCCAAAAACTGGAAAATATCGAACTAAATATCAAAAAAATATAAACAAAAATATCGAAAACTAGGAAAATATCGAAAACTAAAATATCAAAACAGAAAATATCCAGAAAATATCCAAACTAGAAAATATTCAGAAAACTAGAAATATCAAAAACTAAGAAAATATCAAAAACTGAAAATATCAAAAAAGGAAAATATCAGAAAACTAGAAAATATCCAAAAAACTAAAAATATCAAAATGGAAAATATCCAGAAAACTGAAAATATCAGAAAAAAATATAAGGAAAATATCTAGAAAACTAGGAAAATATCAGAAAACTAGGAAAATATCAGAAAACAAGTAAAATATCAAAAACTAGAAAATATCAGAAAACTAGGAAAATATCAGAAAAAAATAAAAACTAGAAAACTAGAAAATAAAACAGAAAACTAGAAAAATATACAAGAAATATAAAAATATCAGAAAACGGAAAATATCAAAAACTAAAAATATCAAAAACTAGAAAATATCAGAAACTAGGAATATCAGAAAACTAGGAAAATATCCAGAAACTAGAAAATATCAAAAACTAGAAAATATCAAAGAACTAGAAAATACAGAAAACTAGAAAATATCAGAAACAAAAACAGAAGAAATATCAGAAAATAAATATCAAACTAGGAAAATATCAAAAAAATACAAAACTGAAATATCAGAAAACTGGAAATATCCAGAAAATAGAAATATCAGAAAATAATAAAAACTAGAAAATATCAGAAAACTAGGAAAATATCAGAAAACAGAAAATATCAAAAAGAAAATATCAAAACTAGGAAATATCAGAAAACAGGAAAATATCAAAACAGAAATATCAAAAACTAGAAAATATCAGAAACTAGGAAAATATACAGAAAATATCAAAACAAGAAAATATAAACAAAAATATCAGAAAACTAGGAAAAATCAAAAACTAGAAAATATCAAAACAGAAAACAAGAAACAGAAAATATCAAAAATAGAAATATAAACTAGAAAATATCAGAAAACGAAAATATAAAACTAGAAAATAAAAACTAAGAAAATATCAAAAACTAGGAAAATATCCAGAAAACTAGAAAATATCAAGATAACTAGAAATATCAGAAAGAAAATATAAAGAAATATCAAATGAATAAAAATAAAATTCAAACAAATTCAAAAGAAAATATCAACTAAAAATATCAAAAACAGAAATATCAAAACAGGATCAAACTAAAAATATCAGAAAACGAATATCAAACTGAAAATATCAAAAACTAGAAAATCGAAACAAACTAGGAAAATATCAGAACTAAAATATCAGAAAATATTCAGAAACTAAAAAAAATCAACTGAATATAGAAAAATACAAGAAATATCTAAAGAAAATATCAGAACTAGAATATAGAAATATAAAATAGAAAATATATAGAAAATATCAAAAAAATCAAATAAAACAAACTGAAAATATCAAAAAGAAAATATCAAAAGAAAATATCAAACTAAAAATATCATAAATATCAAACAAAATTCAAACTAAAATCAAAAACAGAATACTAGAAACAGAAAATATAAAAAAATTCAGAATAGAAAATTCAGAAATAGAAATACAAAAAAAACAAAAAATGAAACTGAAATATCAGAAATAAATCAAAAACAGAAAATATCGAAACAGAAAATATCAAAGAAAATAAAAAACTAGGAAAATATCAGAACTGAAAATATCAGAAACTAGAAAATATCAGAAAAAATATCAAATAAATCGAATATAAAGAAAAATCAAAATAGAACAGAAAGAAACGAAAATTAGAACAAAATATCAAAAAATCAAACAGAAAATATCAATAGAATTCAAATAAAAATCAAAACGAAAATTAAACAAAAATATCAGAAACTGGAAAATAAAACGAAAAACAGAAACGGAATAAAAAAATTCAAAACTAAAAATATAGAACAGAAATATAAACAGAATATCAGAAAACGAAATCAACAAAATATCAAACAAATATAAAACTGAAAATATCCGAAAATAAACGAAAATAAAAACAAATCAGAAATAAAAATAATTAAACAGAAAAATCAGAAAACAGAAAAATCAAAATAAAATCTAAAAACAGAAATATCAGAAACAGAAATATCAAAAACTAGAAAATATCAAAACTAAGAAATATCACGAAAAATGAAGAAATATCAGAAACAGGAAAATATCAAACAAAATATCAAAAAATATCAAACTGAAAAATCAAACAAAATATCAACAAAATAAAACTAAATATAAAGGAAATATAAAATAGAATATCGAAGAATAAATATAAACAATATCAAAAACAGGAAAATATCAAACTAAAAACAAAAAAAAAAAAAAATAAATATCAACAAATACAAAACAATATCAAAGAAAGAAAAGAAAAAAATTTAAATAAAATCAAAAAGAAAATATCAGAAACTAGGAAAATATCGAAAACTAGAAAATATCAGAAAACAGGAAAATATCGAAAACTAGAAATATCAGAAACAGAGATACTGAAATATCAGAAAACTAGAAAATATCCAAAACTGGAAAATATCAGAACTAGAAAATATCAGAAAACTAGGAAAATATCAGAAAATAGAAAATATCCAGAAAACTAGGAAAATATCAAATAAAAAACAGGGAAATATCGAAACAGAAAATATCAAAAACTAGAAAATATCTAAAAACTAGGAAAATATCTGAACAGGAAAAATTAGAAACTAGAAATATAGAAAACTAGGAAAATATCAGAAAACAGAAAATATCAGAAAGAAAATATCAAAAACTAGGAAAATATCAGAAAACTAGGAAAATATCAGAAACTAGGAAAATTCTAGAAAACTAGGAAAATACTAAAAACTAGAAAATATCAGAAAACTGAAAATCCAAAAAGAAAAAAACTAGAAATATAGAAAACTAAAAAACTAGAAAATATAGAAAACTAGGAAAATATCCAGAAAACAGAAAATTCAGAAAATAGAAAATATCAGAAAACAGAAATATCAGAAAAATAGAAACTAGAAAATATCAAAACTAGGAAAATATCAACAGAAAAACTAGAAAATATCAGAAACAGAAAATATCAGAAAACAGAAAATATCAAACAGAAATATACTAGAAAATATCGAAACTAGAAATCAGAAAACTAGAAAATATCAAAATAAATTCAAAAAATCAGAAATAAATACGAACGGAAAATATCAGAAACGAATATCAAGAAATAGAAATATCGAAACTGAAAAATCAGAAAACTAGGAAAATATCAGAAAACGATATCAGAAATCAGAAACAGAATATCGAAAACAGAAATATCGAAAACTAGAAATATCAGAAAATAGAAAATATCAAAAACTAGGAAAATATAAAACTAGAAAATATCAAAACAGAAAATATCAAAAACTAGAAAATATCAGAAAACTAGGAAAATATCCAGAAAATAGAAAATATCAAAAACAGAAAATAAAATGAAATCAGAAAATAGAAAAATCAAAAACTAGAAAATATCAGAAAACTAGAAATCAAAAACTAGGAAAATATCAGAAAACGAAAATCAAACAGAAAATATCAAAAACTAGAAAATATCCAGAAAACTAGGAAAAATCAAAAACTAGAAATATCAGAAAAACAGAAGAAACAGAAAAGAAAATATCAAAAACTAGGAAAATATCAGAAACTAGGAAAATATCCAGAAAAACAGAATAAAAATATCAAAAACTAAAATAAGAAAATATCAGAAAACTAGGAAAATATCAAAACTAGAAAATATCAGAAAACTAGAAATATCAAAACAGAAAATATCAGAAAAACTAGAAAATATCAGAAAACTAGGAAAATATCAGAAAACTAGAAAATATCAGAAAAAGAAATATCTGAAAATATCAGAAAATAAATTCAGAAAACTAGGAAATATCAAAACTAGAAAATATCAGAAAACTAGAAAAATCAGAAAACTAGAAATATAAAAACTAGAAAATATCGAAAACTAAGAAAATATCAAAACTAGGAAAATATCAGAAACAGAAAATATCAAAAATAGAAAAATTAAAATCAGAAAATATAAACAGAAACAGGAAAATATCAGAAAACAGAAATATCAAAACTAGAAATATCAGAAACAAAAATATCAAAACTAGGAAATATCAAACTAGAAAATATCAAAATGGAAATATCGAAAATAGGAAAATATCAAAACAAAATATCAAACAAAATATCAAACTAGGAAAATATCAGAAACTAGAAATATCAGACAAATTAAAACAAAATATCAAGAAAATATCAGAAACTGAAAATATCAGAAACAGAAAATATCAAAAACAAAAATATCAAAACAAAAATATCAGAAAACTGAAATATCAGAAAACTAGAAATATCAAAACTAGAAAATATAAAACAGAAAATATAGAAAACTGAAATATCAGAAACTAGAAATATCAGAACAGAAATATCAGAAACGAAAATATCAGAAACTAGGAAAATATCAGAAAACTAGAAAATATCAAACTAAAAATATCAGAAAAAATATCAGAACAGAAATATCAGAAACAGAAAATATCAAACAGAAAATATCAAAATAAATATCAAACTAGGAAATACAAAAACTGAAAATATCAAACAAATATCAGAAACAGAAAATATCAGAACTAGAAAATATCAAAACAGAAATATCAAACTAGAAATATCAAAAACGAAATATCAAAACTAGAAATATCGAAACGAAATATCAGAAACTAGAAAATCAGAAAACTAGAATATCAGGAAAATATCTAGAAAATAGGAAATATCAGAAAAAAAAATATCGAAATGAAATATCAAAATAAATATCAGAAACAAAATATCAAACAAATATCAGAACTAAATATCAAAACAAAATATCAGAAATAAAATCAAACTAGAAAATACTGAAATATCGAAATAGAATTCAAAAAGAATATCAAATAGGAAAATATCAAAATAATGAAAAATATCAGAATAGAATCGAATAGAAAATATCAGAAACAAATATAAAAAAAAATCAAAAAAACTAGATACAGAACTAATTAAGAAACAACAGAAATATCAGAATATAAACTAGAAATATCCAAAAAGAAACAAAAAAATATCAGAATGAAAAATCAAAGTTCAACTAGAAATATCTGAAAAGGAATAGAAACGAAATAAACAAATACAAACAGAAAATAGATAAATAAAAACTAATATCAACAAATATAAACAGGAAAATATCAAAACTGAAAAATCAAAGAATAAACTAGAAAAAAATGGAAATAAAGAAAAATCAAAAGAAATATCAAAAATAAAAAAAATCAATAAAATCAGAAATTCAAAAAAATAACGAAAAAGAAAATATCAGAAACTAGAAAATATCTAGAAAACTAGAAATATCAAGAAAAACTAGGAAAATATCAGAAAAACTAGGAAAATATCAAGAAAACTAGAAAATATCTAGAAAATATTCAGAACTAGGAAAATATCCTAGAAAAAACGGAAAATATCAGAAACTAGAAAATATCCAGAACGAAAATCACAGAAAATATCAAAAACTAGAAAATATCAGAAAACTAGGAAAATATCAGAAAGATATAGAAAACTAGGAAAATATCTAGAAAACTAGGAAAATATCTAGAAACTAGGAAATATCAACTAGAAAATATCTAAGAAAAAATATCAGAAAAACTAGGAAAATATCTAGTAAAATATCAGAAACTAGGAAAATATCAGAAAACTAGGAAAATATCAGAAAACTAGGAAAAATATCTAGAAAACTAGGAAAATATCAGAAACTAGGGAAAAAATCAGAAAACAGAATAATATCGAAAACTAGGAAAATACTAAAATAGAAACTAGGAAAATATCAGAAAAACTAGGAAAATATCAGAAAACTAGGAAAATATCTAAAAACTAGAAAATATCCAAAAACTAGGAAAATATCAGAAAACTAGGAAAATATCAGAAAACAGGAAAATATCAGAAAACTAGGAAAAATGAAATCTAGAAAACTAGGAAAATATCAGAAAAACTAGGAAAATATCTAGAAAACTAGAAATATCAAGAAAATCAAGGAAAATATCAGAAAACTAGGAAAATATCAGAAAACTAGGAAAATATCAAAAACTAGAAAATATCTAGAAAATAAAAACTAAAGGAAAATATCAGAAAACTAAGAAAATATCAGAAAACTAGGGAAATATCCAAAAACTAGGAAAATATCTAGAAAACTAGGAAAATATCTGAAAACTGAAAATATCTAGAAAACTAGGAAAATATCAGAAAACTAAGGAAAATATCAGAAAACTAGAAAATATCAGAAACTAGAAAATATCAGAAAAACTAGGAAAATATCTAGAAAACTAGGAAAATATCAAAACTAGGAAAATATCTAGAAAACTAGGAAAATATCTAGAAAAACTAGGAAAATATCCAGAAAACAAGTAAAATATCCAAGAAAACTAAGGAAAATATCAGAAAACTAGGAAAATATCAGAAAACTAGAAATATCAAAAAATATCAAGAAAACTAGGAAATATCTAGAAAAACTAGGAAAATATCAGAAACTAGAAAATATCTAGAAAACTAGGAAAATATCTAGAAAACTAGGAAAATATCCAGAAATA